>JAVYIG010007923.1:0-95309 GCA_035222895.1 Strongylocentrotus droebachiensis
GAGAAAATAATCTGGCAGCTTGAAAATTAGAACATGATGGGGAGGGTTGTTGCTAGGTGTCATGTACTCTGGTTATCTCCTTTTCCTATACTGTCTGACTATTTCATATATTATCTGTAAATCTACTTGTCTGTCTGATTCGTTCTTCTTCCACCGAGCTATCTCCCAGTTCCCCCTGCGTCACTACTTGTCTGTCTGTTCTTCTATCTCTCTCTCGTCTTCTCTGCACATAATTGTGTATCTGCTTCTTTTCTGTCTCTGTCTCTGCCTCTTTCTCTATCTGTCTCTGCCTCTCTCCACACCCCCCCTCTCTCTCTCTCTCTCTCTCTCTCTCCATTTCCCCTCTCCATCTCTCCCCCTCCAATTTTCCAAACATTACTATTTAACTAAGTATGTTTGGACCGTAGTGAACATGGTTCTTATTTGTCCTTTTTTGTATTTTTAAAAATCTCTACTCAAACGACGTTGAAAACTCTCGTGGTAAATTGCTACTGTACAATGCAAGAAATATGTCTGTGAAGTGAGGATAGGTAAGGAATATCAAAGAGGGAGGTTGAATTACACATTTCCTTCTAGCCATTCTGTTTCCAATTATGCATCGGACAACTTAGTCTCCCTTCTCGTCTCAAAAATAATATGATCGAAATAACAGAATAACAACACAATCATTCCCCGATTCGTGTAAAAATTGGTCTGTGCAGAGATAATCTTGTCTTTGAATTAAGATGCATATAAAATAATATCATCGAAATAACAGAATAACAGCACAACGATTCTTTGAACCATGTCATAACAGGTCTGGACAGAATTTGCTGTCATAGATAAGTATTACAAAAATATCAAAGTCCAACAGAAGGAAAATGACTTTCATTCGAAAAATCTGATGGGACAGAATTGTTAAGGTCAACGCCTGTAGCTTTCTCTGCATGATACCGTGATGATATCATCGCCTTTTCGTATCAAAATTGCATTTGTATTTCATCTTTTTTCTTTTTTTAACTGCCGCCTTGAATCAGTTTCCGGTGCTCTGAATATCGCGTGTGACCCCGCACAACTAGTTTCATGATTTGACATCTTTTGAGCTAGAGGCTCTTTGCCTGTTATGGGTTTTGGTTGTTTAAAAAAGTAGTGAATGTAGAAATTGTATTAATAATGGTAGTGGTGGTAACAGCAGTAATGGTATAGCATAGATGGATACAGGGATGACGTTTCCTCCCATCAGATAAATAAACATGGAAAAGAAACTTTTAAAGTGGGGTAAAAGAGTGCTGTGGCCCCTTTCATAAAATATCAACGCTTATGAAAAGTGGAAAGTGTGGGGAAAATCGGCTTCTTTATCTATTATTTATTCATTCATTTATCTATTTATTTATTTATCTATTTTATTCATTCATTCATTTACTATTTCGTATTTGCTAGTCAAGGTGCCAGAGACATTCCCCAAATAAAACTTCTTGAAAAAATATTACTACATAAAAAGATACTTCGCCCATTCTCATACTACTTCAACGACGACGACATCATAATCACCTCTTCCTCATTGAATATTGTTAGTTTTGACTAATTTCACGGCGTAAAAAGATGTCCGATGTTGAAGCAAATAATAATAGTCTATCGATATCTATCGGGATGGAAGATGTAAATTTATATAACAGTTTGCAGGCTCAAATACTTGTCGGTCGGTATGCATAACAGAGAGTCCTGGACTAAGAGACTAGCCCTAACTGTACGACATGACGCTGCTCCTGATGCCTCAATCACACTAACAAGACCGACACCAGACAGACAACAGACCCATGGCAGACCGACGACAGACCAACGACAGACCGACGACAGACCGAACAAAAATAATACTTAGGCCTAACCCTGAATGGAGAAGAATTGGTTGGTTTGAAGTCGGTGTGAATTCGGTGTAGAGTCGGTGTGAATTTGGTGTAGAGTCGGTGTGAAGTCGGTGTGAAATCGGTGTGGAGTCGGTGTGAAGTCGGTGTGGAGTCGGTGTGGAGTCGGTGTGAAGTTGATGTAGAGTCGTTTGAAGTCGGTGTGAAGTCGGGGTGCAGTCGGTGTGCAGTCGTGTGGAGTCGGTGTGGAATAGGTGTGGAGTCGGTGTGGAGTCGGTGTGGAGTCGGTGTGGAGTCGGTGTGGAGTCGATGTGGAGTCGGTGTGGAGTCGGTGTGGAGTCAGTGTAGAGTCGGTGTGCTGTCGGTGTGGAGTCGATGTGCAGTCGTTTGAAGTCGATGTGGAGTCGGTGTGGAGTCGATGTGGAGTCGTTTGAAGTCGGTGTGGAGTCGGTGTGGAGTCGGTGTGAAGTTGATGTAGAGTTGGTGTGGAGTCGGTGTGAAGTCGGTGTGGAGTCGATGTGAATTCGGCTTGGCGGTGTGAGATAGGTATGACGCAACCAGAGACTGCCAGAGTTAGGACTTGGTCAAGGGTTTATGTCATCGTGTTTCAAGTGTCAAATGAGAGTCTATATGTCTATGCTTGTAGACTGTGTATAGCCATCCGCTCAGGGTTAAAATGCTGCTTCGACCATCTTGACCTTCTCCAAAAAACAAACAGCAACAAAAAATCACGAAAATGATATGATATCCATCACACATTGGAGTGTGGATTAGTTATTTGATGTGTCCGTTCCCTAACACAGCATACGTTTTCTGCCACGGAATGATTCAACCATGTTGGGTCCACGATTTGATTGTATAAAAGAAATTGTATAAAAGCAACAACAACAAAAATTAAACAGAATGGCGAAACTTTGAAATAAATAGGACCTGTAATGATTACAACTCTTAAAAAATCATAAATTTCTCATTATTTTGTCCGATCTCACTCAAATTTTCACCAGTCTACTTCTCTGATTTTTCTACTTTCCTCTCGAGTAGTTTGCTATCATGCTCGGATTTATAACGCGTTGGTCATTATGATACGATCGGAGAACCCTCATGATTTCGGAAGGTTCTATTTTCAACCTCAGATCGTAACTTTGATCACAGTATTGTCCACATGTATAATATGATTACATAATTATGAATCTACACCCCGTACCTTTTCCTTTCCAGCCACCCATCCCTCCCCCATTCTCCCCTCTCCCACACAACCAATCTTTAATTCAATTATGTGATTTACCTACCTTTTATTTCCCCTGGTCATTTTCAAAAGAATTTTGATTTTAATTTCATCTAAAATGTCGTCATGAATAACAAAATTAAAAGTTATAACATCTAGTTTACATACTGTAGTGAGGTTTCAGATTAAATGTCAGGTACGTTAGATGTTTTTCAGTCAGTTTCATAAGATTGGCGTACTTTACTTTCACGTAGTTGCGTAGGATGATCTTTTCTAAATCACTGTAAGGATAGGTTAAAGAGATCAACTAATGAGCTATCTAAGAATTAGGTCAATTAATTTATCGAGATAAATGAAAGTTCAATGTTATCGCGTGCTATGATATAAATAACTATTAAAGGTATTACAAAGTTTTGGGAAATTTTGAAAAATGGGTGGATAGTGATCTTTACAATTTTGATATATTTGGATGCCCCTCTGGATGTATTAAAAACACCAGAAATGTTAGCCCCTAAAACATTTCTGCTTTCGTGAAAAATTGAATATAAAGATTTACCGGTGCTCCCGGTAAATTTTGATAAATTTCAAATAGGTCCTACGGCCGTACAATGGTAGCTGCGACCATGAAAATCACAGAGTATGTAGTTGTGGTATATAATTTCGGAACGAGAATAGCTAATCGGTCGATTTTAGTCAATAGACATTGTTTTATAGCTTAATTAATATCTTGACCTTGAGAGGGAACTATTCAACATGAAGTGTTTATTATTTACAATTTCATAACTTTAGAGTCGATTTCGACCGCGACAACGATCACTGAATATTGTAGGATCGTACATGCTTCCAATATGTTCAATTGAACCAAATTCATGACCCCATACCAAAACTTTGTATTACCTCTAAGTCCTCACCAATTATTACTTACATTTAAACATGAGCTCTCACGTGTTCTCGGAGCATGTGACTTTCTTCCTGGGACTGTCGGACTTTGTCTAGATGTATAATTATGCTTATTGTAGTTCTATAACAATATAGTTCGTAGGGGCACTGAGGTTTATTGGTGCAGGTCCTGGGTTCGATCCTTGCTTGGTGTTTACATCCTTGGACAGTTTTCACCTACAGTTGTCCGAGGTGTATCAAGTATCAGGTAATACTAGGGGTGTTAATGATTTGCAGGGTCCGCTGGAAGAACAGATATGATACTGACATGACTTTCCTGGATAGAGGTGTTGTGGACTAGTGGATAAGTCACCCGACTGAAGATCACAAGGAACGGGGTTCAAGTCCCGCCGCGGCACTAATGTCCTTTGGCAAGACATAATCTACATTTGCCACTCTCCACCCAGGTGTAAATAGGTACTGAAACATTAATTGTTTAATTAATACATTATTTTGAAATAATGAATTAATGAATGGGTGTAAACAAATCATAAAATGAGTTGAACCAGATTGGTGTGATTGTATTGTTATATACAAGATTAAGTTCATGATTACCTTGGTCATTTAAGGTAATTTCCCATGTATTATGTAAGTTCTATAGTAATGTAATGTATGGCAATTTATAGTAACAATGCCTTTGTAGCAGTAATGCAAAGTTCTAGAAATTGATTTTCATATGTATAAATAGGTTTTTTATTAATCTAAGACTATGCGAAGGACATTGAAATGTATAACGTTTTATATGAATGTGCGATTTTATTTTATTGTAAGAATTTTAAAAATGTTGTATCTAAAGCTTGATCTGTTGAAATTATGTTTTATTTTGACATTCCACTTGCATTGTTTAAGCGGAGAATTCCAAATAGAGATATAACATTGAGAAAAGAAAAAAGAGCCAAGAATTTTTCTTTTAATCTGAAATCAATTCCATCTCGGGGCCAGAAATTGAATTTATTCTCAGTCAACCGTTGCTCATAGGCTCAGCACAAGAATATGGAATTATATTAGATAAAGAACTTTCGTTAATTATTGCTCACAAAACCAATTTCAAAATGGCTCTTCCTTTGTATCAGCCAGCCGGTTACCTTTGCACCCACAGACGTGCATGTAAATTTACCCTGAATATGCAATCAGGTTTATGAACCCAGACGTGGGTGAGTAAACTCTTTTTGCATCAGCAACTTTATTTTCATTTCCAGACGTGGAAGTGTTAGTTTCGTTGCATGAACTATCATAAAATAGGATAAATAAAGTTGTGCATCATTATGCCATGCTTTAATTATTGGTATTATTGGAGAGACTAAAAAGGAACAACAAAAACACTCTTATCAGATCGTATAAGAGTATTGTATATATATTAACTGTGATTTATTGAAGCATAATTCAAGCATTCCATAATATTCCCTGAGACTATTTGTTTGTGAACAATGCCATTGAATGTCCAGAAAATGCAAATGTAATCTATGCATAAATAGTACATGTAGAATTATTTTATGTTTACACATGACACATTGTGATAGTGTTTTGTGATAGTGTTACATACTGTGTAATTATTTTGATGATTGAACTAATAATTTTTATGAAACCAAAGAATATAAACATATTTTTTAATGCTTTGTCTTGTTACCGTTTGTGATGTAATACAAAATTATCTGCTGAAAGTTTGAAAGGTTACTAGTCTCAATGGTTTATTTCCAGAGAAATGAGCTTCTCCTACATACTTTATTTTTGAAAATATTAGTAATGATTACATTAATCTTACCTCAACTTCTCCTTCACCCTACCTCTCCGCCATCCTACCCGTATTACCACTCTACATCTACTACCACCTTACATCTACTACCATCCTACCTCTACCGCCATCCTACCTCTGCCACCACCCGTCCTTTGCTACCTCCTTCCTTACATCCAATACAACCCTTTCTATTTTACCATCCTACCTCATCTATCATCCTACCTCACCCGCCATCCTACCTCTACCGCCATCCTACATGTACCGATATCCTACCTCTACTACAACGCTTCATCTACTACCACCTTACATCTACTACCATCCTACCTCACCCGCCATCCTACCGCTGTCGCCAACCGTCCTCTGCCACCACCCTTCCTCTTCTATCACCTAACAGCTAATGCCACACTACCTCTACAACCACCTTCCTATGTCACCACCTTCCTATGTCACCACCTTCCTATGTCACCACCTTCCTATGCCACCACCTTCCTATGTCACCACCTTCCTATGCCACCACCTTCCTATGCCACCACCTTCCTATGCCACCACCTTCCTATGCCACCACCTTCCTATGCCACCACCTTCCTATGTCACCACCTTCCTATGCCACCACCTTCCTATGCCACCACCTTCCTATGTCACCACCTTCCTATGTCACCACCTTCCTATGCCACCACCTTCCTATGCCACCACCTTCTAATGCCACCACCTTGCCTCTACCAACACCCTGCCTCTACCACCACCGCTCCCTCTACCGCCAACTCTCCCTCTACCACCATCTCTCCTCTCCGACAATACTACCTCTTCCACTACCCTACCACCACCGTACCTCTGCCACCAACCGCCCTCTACCACCACCCTACATCTGCCACCACCCTTCCTCTACCGCCACCCTACCTCTGCCACTATCCTGCATCCACCACCACCGCCCTTCGTCTACTACCATCTCTCCTCTCTGACCATCTCTCCTCTCCGACAATTCTACCTCTTCTACCACCTTTTTTCTTATACCCCCTACCTCTAATACGACCACCCTTCATTTACTACCTCTTCTACCACCACTCTACCTCTTCTACCACCACCCTACCTCTACCATTACCCTCCCTCTACCATTACCCTTCCCTATCACCACCCTTCCTCTGTTACCATCATAGAATCACTCGCGGATGTGATTTTGGAAACATATCACCCGAATTTATTTCATTAATTGAAATAATGATAATTTGTGTTTGTTTTCTGCACCACGTGTTTTCAAAACTTCACTTGTACAGTAGTGTCGTCAAATTTCACTGTTTTAAAAGTCCCATTAATCATCTCATTGGCGTAATGAGATATCAGACATGAGGTCGATGCATTATCTCATCCTGAATAGAGAGAAAAAGAGAGAGTAGTAGAGGAGGGGAGGGGGGAGGGGGAGGGAGTCAGAATACGGACAGACACACAGAGACGGATACAGAGAGAGAGAGAGAGAGAGAGAGAGAGGGAGAGGCCATAGTGAAATGAACTATATTGTACTATATGAATTAATGATGCTGAAAAACAAGCCATGATTCTATTTTCCTCGCATCGTAGCATCTGGATCGCTTATCCACACCTTTTCATTTCCACATCTGTCTATTTCACGAGTGAAAAACAAAAAACCAAGACCATCGGATCACCAGACCAACGCGTTCTCATCGCATCTTTATAATTAAACATTTATTTAACGCCTTAGCAGCACGATTTTTGTATTGTTGCGACATTCAGCGATTGTACCACTGATCTATGATTTAGATATGATTATATGTACATGTATTACCCCAAGTGTGTTCACATGTGTAGTCCATTCAAAATATGATAGAACCCAAAATAAATTTCATTTCAACTTCATTTATTTGAGAATAGCTCCAGTAAATAACATATTACAAACTCAAAAATCGAAGTTATGGAGAAATTAATAATTTGAATAAATTAAAAATGGCCGCCATTTAAGTATTCTATTGACTTATCTGGGAATCAAAAGGATTAATAAATTACCCCCAAACCAATCAGATAATTTCCCATATTGACTGCATTCACCTAGGAATAGCTCTCATAACAACATAATAACAGTTTTGGAAAATTGGAGCTGTGATACAATGTCTACTTTGCATAATGTTTTCCTTATAAAATACAATATAGCTTGATAAAGCAAAAAGATAAAATTGTCCATATGACATGTATTTTCTTAGGGATAACTCCCATAACATATACTACAAATGTAGGAATGTGAATGCTGTAAAACAATATTTAATTGGCATAAAGTTAAAAATGTTCGCCATTTAAACATCGTTTTGTCTGATATCCGGATCAGAGACTCATATAATTACCCCCAAAACAAATCGGATAGTTGTTTTCCACATTGAATGCATTTCCGTATGAATAGCTCCCATAACAACATACAAACAGTTTATGAAAAATTGAGATATGAACAACGTCTAATTTGCATAAATTCAAAATGGCCGCCATGGAAAGACCGTTTCCCTGATCTCCGGATCATAGACTCGTATAACCCAATAAATAAGTTGGAGCTTTGAAATAATGTCTACTTTACCTTTGAAGTGAATGTCTTAACGTCAGAATGAAGTTTTTTTAATTGACCATTCATGTCTGACGCGGGTTTTGGGGCGGTTTATTGAATTTAATTTGAAATTTGCATGTGTAAATGAATTGGAAGTGGAGATGAAAAGGGGTACGCGCATGAAAAAAAGGACACACTATAATAATGTTTTACTGACCTTATTATGACAAACATATTATTTGTTTAATGACTTAGTTACTTCATGTTTGAACGAGCATTAAGTTCCAGATCCTGAAATAAACACAAAATGTTCTTCATTGGCAGCCCTTTTGAATTCATAAAAGTTATAGTTATGAAAAAGGGCCTCAAAGTAAAATAATATCCTGATCAGATCGAGACTAAAAACAAGGTTCTTTACACCAGAAAATATACTTCAGGAGTCTCAGATACGGCCTATTCGAATTGTGCATGTACATGTATATATTATGACGGCCATTTTGAAATTATGCAAATTAGGTACGAATGAAAGCGCCATGTTATAAATATTATCATTTTCATATTACTTGACTCTGAAAACATGGGTATAGACACCAAAATAAAGTTCATGGGTTTCAGATCCAGCGATATGACCCCCGAAACAGTCGATGGCGGCCATTTTGAATTCATTCAAATTAGGCATTATTCCACAATTTCGATTTTCCTAAACTATGACATTATTTTTTTATGAGCTTTTCCAAATGCAGGTAAGTTCAAAAATGTGTTTTGGGTTTACACCTTTCTCCATATCTTGACTGGACTAATGGTAGCCCGATTCATTACACAAAATTAAGTGTAAAGTGTATTTGCATGTAAACAAAATTAATAATTAAAGGGGAAGTCCACCCTGATAATTTTAGTAGAGGTACAACAATGAGCAGAGCAGGTCAGTGAAAGTTGGAGCAAATTATCAAAAATAAGAAAGTTATGGATTTTTTAAGTTGCGATCAATCAAATAAAAATTGGCATATCTGTGACGTTACTTGCGAGCTCTCCTCCCATTTTGGTCTGTACTAAAACAAATCTTGAATTTTTCTTTCCCTAAAAAAAAAGCAAATATGTTTCCATTCAAATTATTCATGAGCATAAAAGAATGATTGTAAATAATAATGGTTATTCAGACAAAACTTTATAAACAAATGTCAAGTGGAGGCAGAGGAAGCTAGACTGGGAGACCAAATCCGCCAGTTCCCAAAACTTGAGGTACAGATTTTGTTCTCCATTTTTAAAATTGTATTTAGCATGATGATTTTTCTTTCCGTCGTATGTCTGTCTTATTTTTATTTTACTCTTTCTCTCCCTTACAACTTTTCTCTTTCTTTCTATCAATTTGCCCCTCTTTCTTCCCCTCCTTTTCTCTCGCTCTCTTTAATAAACCTTTACATCTCTCTCTCTCTCTCTCTCTCTCTCTCTCTCTCTCTCTCCTCTTCCTCTCGATCTCCTAGTCAAGGGTAGTTAGTGATCAAGTCCGACATCTTGATATCGAATCATTAGCATGCGTGTCATCAGAAATTATCTGCCTAGTCAGCCCGGTATGACCGATATGTTAACATCAATACCAGATGCTAACATTCTCTTATATTTCTTCATATTTCAATTTCATTTTCAATGTGGTTAGTTTTAACAGCGACTATTAAAATGAAATTACATTAAAGAAATATGCTGCACATGTTGTGGTCACATACTTCTGGGGGTCATCATTAGTTTTATGTTCCTAACTAATTCCTTGTACATGAAATGTGATTGAAAGGTTATTAAAAACATTATTTTGATAGCGATTGAACTGCAACTTCTCGGGACATATATATGCCCAGCCGTATTGAGACAAGTAAGCACGAACGTACAATCAAAATACATGTACTCATCTTCGGAAAAGTATGAACAAATACTTAGTGATAAAATGTGTCCACAAGAACGTAAAGTTTTAAAATGAAGTTTTAAATAAATATATGACATTGCCTCTTGCCGAGAACGATTTAATGCACATAACATGGGTTTCTACTTGAGATATAGTCATTCACTGTTTTATATTAAAACACAAGAAAAGATTTGGCAATGAAACTTGCAAACTTCAAGAAGACTAGCAAAGATGAGTAATTTTTTTTTTTTAAACAGGCTAACACCGCATATCGTAGAAGGATGGAAGTGAATTCGAGAACTTTCTTCAAAATCTTTCAATCTGTAATGAAAATAGAGAGAACATACATTGTGTAGTACAATACTCATCAACGTTTCATATCTTCTTTTTTGACAATGAACAAATATGACCCCATTAGATTAATGTTGTCTTGTGTAGTTTCTTTCATAACTAGGTGAATAATCATGCTTACATAACTAGTCTAAATAATAAAATGCGGTAACTAATAATATATCAACGTTTCATATCTTCTTTTTTGACAATAAACAAATATGACCCCATTAGATTAATTTTGTCTTGTGTAGTTTCTTTCATAACTAGGTGAATAATCATGCTTACATAAGTATTCTGCATAATAAAATGATAATTATAGCTGTTTGCAAACTTCTTTAAAGTACTTTCTTTGTAAAGCTTCTTTTAATTCACTTGTAACCTCAAAAACCTGTGAGCAACATAAGATGACAATCAACGTCATGTGAAAAGACAAAAACAGGTATTTTGTAATATATACAATCACGTGTCATCATTTGTGCTACTGCTGTCTTATCTAACTCATGTCTGACGTCTTCAAACTAGACCCCGCCTCAACCTTGCATTTGATTGCATAAATATTATATGGCTGCTCATGAATATGTATGTGCTTATGTAGTTCTTAAACATCTATAACAATACTCAAATATTGTTCGTGTTTTTTTAGTGTATAATTTGGCCGAACTAAATTCTTAATAAAAACACGCTTTCTATACTGCATAATTGGCATTTGAAATATTTTTATAATGTCTGTCAAATTTATGACAATTATCTCACTTTGCATATTCTCAGTTTTCTTTCTGAATCACCAAATGACATGCCTTGACTGCTACATCGTTTTTGTAGCTCCAAAAGTATGAATAACCACTGATTTAATCAGATACATTTAACTCAATAATATGAACATTGACCTACACTCTGAGCAAAGTAACTTTGATGAAAACATGCACATCGCAGCTTTAAAAGCCAACTGATTTTCACTTGAAAGAACCTCTCTGAATGAATGTTAAGGCTCTACATTGACAACCTTTCTTGCAGTTTCCTAATTGAAAGAACATAAATTTGACTTAAAAATACATCTTGTGCCAAAATTCGTTACAGTTTAATCATGTCAAACTCAAATTTCTGTGTAGCTCCCAAATTTAAATTCCTTTCATCAAAATGGCAGCTCCAATGGGAAAATGCCTTACAAGGAAACTGCTACTTTTGAGGGGATTGCTTTCCATGCTAAGTAATTAAATAGGAGTAATTTAAATAATATTTTATCTGACTTCCGACTTTTAATGAGGCAATCAGCTAAATTTAGTTGGGTGTAATTTTCGTTTGATCTTTCGATCATGATAAATATCGATATAAATGTATCAACGTAGCCTTAAATGCCCATCAAGACCTAATTAACATTTGTTCAAGGAGGACAGTTCTTACATATTTTGTGTTCTTTCTTGAGAAGAAAGCCATTCTTAATTATTTTTATATCTAGGGTAAATAAGATTACACGTTTCCTCATCTTCGCAGAAGGCGCAAAGATTAAATTTCATCACAATAAAATGCAATACTATGGCATTGATAGCAGAATAGCATGATTACAAAATACTTATTGTGATGGACACTTAGCGATGCTTTTTAAATTTAAATTTAAAGGTGTCGATGTACATGCAGGGATACACAGCTTTGAATAATGTATATTATATATCATGTGTTTATCGGCATTGAAATGTGAAAGAATAAATCAAGCGCTTTCCACTGATACAGGATCATGGCACCATGGAACGTCATTGTCTAGAAAATCAGTAAATTTTGGTTGGTTCATTTTCTCATGAAAACACATTAGCCATAAAAGAGCTCATGATAATTGATCACCTTATAATCCCCCTATTTAGTGTTATTTTTTTGTTAGTAAAATAAAAATATAAATAAAAGGTAATTTTGTCTAAAAGTGTCTCCAGAAAGACGGGGGTTGTAAAACAGTCACCAGACCAACAAAACGTGCCTGCGTTTCCCGCCTCTGTTTTCCGAATATAGAAATAGCAATATGATTGGGTATCCTGAGATATATTAATAGCTTAACCTCAGCCCTGTAATTAAGGTGTGTGCAGCCAATGACATCGGATGGGGACCTTGGGGAGTCTTTCAAGCATGAGTAGGATTTTGGGAAAACGTTTTTCATTCACACTCTCCTTTTTTCTCTCCCCCCCCAACTCTCTCTCCCCCCCCCCCCCTCTCTCTCTCTCTCTCTCTCTTGTTTCTCACACCCTCTGTCTCAACCCCTTTTATGTTTTGTACATCGTGTTTTTGCTATTTTCTTCATCATTGTCTCTCTATTTTGTTTTTATCTCACACTCTTTCTATTTCTATTTCTCCCTCTCCTCTTCCGTCTCTCCAGTCTATCCCTCCTTCTCAACCACTCCCATTCACTCCCACTCCCGCTACCATATCATATTTCTATGCCTTCTCCACATATTTGTTTGATTTAGATTTATTAATTTTTGTGAGTCTAGACTTTGATGTCAACGTGCTTAGGGTTGATAGTGGGGTCTCAGGGGCATGAGCGGGGCGTGTTTAACCATTTACCTTTGCCCCTTGATCTGTAAAAGTGTGCATGGCGTGGATAAGGGGGTAATAAAGAATTAAGGAGAAAAGGAAATGACTGGGTAGTATTCAGAGAAAGCATATTCACTCATTTTTTTGGTGCAGATCAACAAACTAGGAAAATTTGTTTTATTTTCGTATTTCTAATTAATGTTATGGCTTGCAAATTTGAAGTAATGATTGCAGAAAGTAAAATTCACACTCTTTCGTGCGAGTATAATACGGTTTTAGTTTATTTCTGGAATAATATTAAATAAACATGTATTAATGATATTTTACCGATAGTGGATAATAACAGAGAGAGAGGGGAGCAAGAGACATTATATATATATATATATAGAGAGAGAGAGAGAGAGAGAGAGAGAGAGAGAGAGAGAGATGGAGAGAGAGATAAAAGGGGAGAAAAGAGAAGAGAAGAGATAAAGAAAGAGAGAATGAGAGAGAGAGAGAGAGAGAGAGAGGGGGGGGGGGGCGGAGATAAAGAAAAAAGACAGACAGCACAGGTGTCCAAGTATAGAGGCACTTTTAGACATCATTAATTATGCCAACTATAGCAGCTGCAGCAGGGTACTGTTTTTGAAAGAAAAAAAAGAGACATTAATTATTCATAAACTCGTTTAAAAATCCCATCCTCCCATTCTGTAGCCACCGCCCCTTTGACCATACGGCTGCTGTATTCTACTTCACAGCTCTCTATGTCACGGACATGCCCAGCCTCATCAGAGGAGGGGGTAAGGTTACCGTATGATTAGAAAACCATTCACACGGGGTTCAATCAGCTGGAAACACCGGGATATGGAAAAATTATAATTCTCATATTTTGAAGACTTTGAAGTATTAGCGTTGTAACAAACACAGTTGGTGTAGTCAATGCGACAGTTTACTCATTATGTGCCCTATACAATTCAACGGTAGATTTTCTACTGTGTCTGGTCTGCATTCTTTAAAATGACAGACAAGTGTTTTCATTATTCTTGTTTATTAACGATAATCCCACTACCCATGTCGCTCTCACGCAATAGGTGAAGCCATTGATGACGTTGATATGTTTCACATAATATTTATCTCAATGTTGAAGTCTTGCCCTCACGTAAGATATTCTCCTCAAAATCTAAACATAGATGTCCGGAGGATACGTCACCGGTCCTGTGAGCCACAAGGTAAGGGGTTCGAATCCCTGTCGCACTTTACGTCATTTGGTAAGATATTAATCTACATTTGCCACACTCCACCCAGGTGATGTGAACCTGACAGGAATGAATTCCTTTAAACGCTCGAGCGCTGTCATGGCAGTCGTGCTAAAGGGTAATAATAGGTGGAGCGTCAGGAGTCGCAATGTGCCTTAATAGCAGACTCCACTATTGTTATTATTATCATTATTAATACTATTCAGAAAATTCTTATTTTCAGTATTCTGTTTAATCATTTAAAATCAACTCAATTATTGTTCTTACTTTTTTGTTTGTTAAAGTGCCTTGCAGAGAAAGACTGAACTTCGTATATAATAAATGCGCCTCGGAATAGAATTTCTAGATAGACGGCGCTATAGAAATGCCTATTATTATTATTTATTATTACATCGTTTCAAATAAAAAGCTTTTCACACTAGATCAGACCCATCTTGGATCATACCATACCAGTAGTTCATGGGACCCGTACCGTAACGGGGACATCCTTCTCATCAAATCATTCAACGGAAGGCCGCTAGATGCATGAACGACTGCAAGCAACAGAGGAGTGTTTCCCCAAATGATCAAGGATCTGGAGTGGACACACTGGAGAATAGAAGGAGGGTTGCTAGACTTCATGAATGGAGAAATTGGGATCAAGGCTGACACATACATTCAAACCAACAACAGAGGGGGAAAACAACTAGAGGGAACAGCAAAAGAATCCAGAGGACACTGTTTATTAGAAAGACGTGCACAAGTACCCAATCTTCCACAGGACAGCAGCAGAATGGAACCTACTCAAGGAGGAAACAGCTATGTCTACCTCCAGTGCAGTCTTCAAGCAGAAACTTCAAATGTGAAACACCTCTCCTGCCATAGCACATACACGACCATACTAATTAAAAAGTTGGTGAAGTACAGTTAATCCTGAGTATACCGACGCAACCGAAACCGAAACAGAAACAGAAATGGTACATTTTATTCCATGTATAACGTCACGTCATCATCTTGACTGACTTCCCAATAGGAGGTGATCTATATCACTTTCATAAATATCAACAATATATAACTCTTGTATCATTGAATGAATTAAAAGATTTTCTCTAATCTACTTGTATTCTCTGAGTTGACAACCTCCACCCAGGTAATTGCATCTTGATATGCAGGGGGGGGGGGGGGGTGGGTGTTTCACAAAGATTAAGATTGACTTCAAGTTGGACTTAACTATGGCAGGCTGTTCATGCCACTGTTTTCTCTCACTATCTACTGGCATTGGTCTCTCAAGGGACTTACAAATCATGGTCACAAATCTACAGAATTTACATTTTTTGATAGTTCATTATTGAAGGGAAACATATTATCTAAAGATCATAATGGTGAGAGAACCAGTGACACGAATGACCTGCCATAGTTAAGTCCAACTTAAAGTCGATCTTAGTCTTTTTGAAACACTCCCTTGGACTAATTAATATTTGATTAATATTTAAACTGTTAGAAAGTTTGAAATGATTCGAGAATATTCATGTAACATTTCAAACTCGGGAGGGAGAGAAGGGATAGACAGGGATGGTGAGAGAGAGAGAGAGAGAGAGAGAGAGAGAGAGAGGGGGGGAAGAGAGGGAGAGAGAGAGAGAGAGAGAGAGAGAGAAAGGTGAGAAATATTATAAAGAACGAAAACAGGTGAAGCCATTGATGACGTTGATGTATTGTTCTGATACATCCTGTGCCACAAACATAGTCTTGTCCTCACGTATATATTCTCCTCAAAATCTAAACATAGATGTCGGGTGAATACGTCTCCGGACTGTGAACACAAGGTACGAGGTTCGAATCCCTGTCGCAGCACTTACGTTATTTGGCAAGACATTAATCTGCATTTGCCACACTCCACCCAGGTGATGTGAACCTGGCAGAAATTAAATCCTTTAAATGCTCGAGCGCTGTAATGGCAGTCGTGCTGAAGGGTAATAACAGTGGAGTGCAAGGAGTCGCAATGTGCCAGACATAAGCAGACTCCACTATTTGTATTATTATCATTATTTGATGTTAGTGTTATTATTATCATTATTTTTATTTTTATTATTAGTAGTAGTATTATTGTTCAAACATTCAAACTGTGGAGGGATTGACAGAGATAGTGATAGAGAGAGATCACAATCACAATAATTGATGTCGAAAAGATATTTTATCACAGACGAATATAATTTAAAATTATGGTTTTGACTGCCAGTAAAAGTAAAAATAATTGAAGGTCGCTCAAGTTGATGACTTTGCAATTCCATTCCAGATATGTTTTGAAAAATCCAAAGCAATGCATATCAAATCCAGGCCCGTAGCCAATGGGAGGGGCACGTGCCCCCAAACAATTCCAAGATCGATTTAACTTTTTAGACCCCTCCCCAAGACGTCGATCAATCACATGTATGTGCCCCCCCCCCCAAACATCAAACTCTGGCTACGGCCCGTGATCATATCGTTTGTAAAAATGGCGCCTAACCGGAATACTCCCCAGGGAACAGATCATTCCAATGACCGGAGTGAAAATAATTAATGTAAAGCACCCAGTGATCGTCATTGTTTTTATCAAAATTAATGTTGCTTAAATAACTTTATGGCTGCTTTGAGCTTCAGAGGAAACATGTACATTATTAGGAGAGATACTCATTAAAATCTTCGCCAATCAAAAATGAAGATGTATTAAGAAATGGTGAATTGTGGTAACATTTTTTTATATTTTTAATGGGGATAAGTTAAATGATTACCCTTGTCAAACATTGGCCTATTTATGTCATTAAGATACAATATAATTATGATGACAATAGTGATGATAAATAATAGAATAATAATAATGATAATAATGATGATTATAACAATAATGATAATAGGTCTTGTTTAACCAATGTACATGTAGTATCATCAGTATTATATATTCTTCTCCATCAGGGCCCATGCAAGCTAGGATTTCACTGTCTACGATTCTTTATCACTTTGGATATAAATGTATCATAACCATAGCAGCTGCTAGTAAATCGCTTAATTAATCAATGATACACTGTAATAATCACACCAGTTCGCGAAGCCGCTATATTATGTTTCAACACCTTCCTCTTGTCGCTATCCTGAAACAATATTTACAACAAACACATGTCATGGTGTGAATTCAATAAACCTTGCTTTCCTTCTGTTTGTATAATGAAATGAATTTGAGGGTATAATGTGATGGTGAAATTAAATCAATTTTATGAGGCGCCTCATATCAGTAGCCAAGAATGACTACACGAGATATTTAGACTGATAGTTCGCTTGGGCTAGCGGGATGAAATTTGAAAAAAATGTGACAGAGTAGGATGAGAAGAGGGCAACAAAAAAGGAAAGGGTAGGCAGAAAAACAAAGAGGCAAAAGAGAGGTGAGAGAGTCAGAGACAAACAGATGGGAGGATGCATAGGAAGAATAGAGGACAAAGTAAGAGAGACAAGGAGAGATAGACCTGTAGCAAGAAAGATAGATAATTAGAGAGAGGGTGAGGGAGGAGAGAAGTGAGAGAAGGCGAGATAGAGAGGAAAGATAAAGAGAGAGAGAGAGAGGGGAGAGAGGGAGAGGGGGAAAAGAGGGAGAGAGATGAGAGAGAGAGAGAGAGAGAGAGAGAGAGTGGGGAGGGGGAGAGGGAGAGAGAGAGACAGCGATATAACATGTATAAAGAGACAGAGAGATAGAGGAAGACACACAAAGAAAGGGAAAGTGTAAGAAGGGGTGGAAGACAGCAGTGCGATGAGTAAAACGTGAGAAGAGCATATATTTGTTCTAGACATTGGTAATGCACCAGGGGTGTATCAGACACCCCCAAACCAGTCAATGGTATCTGTAACTAGGGGTGAAGGCTAAAGTTACAGGATCCCAGGGGTAACAGCCTGACGCGTACGCCCAGGGTCCTGGAAACTTCAGTTTTGATATGTGGGCGTATCTTCTTAAACCCTTCAGTGAGGTTTTCGTTACGGAATAGAGTGTTTGCCTACTTTCTTTCCTTTTCTTTCCTTTTCCCTCAATGAATATTCCTTTGCGAATCGGTCATGATACCTGGGGGTGTTTCATAAAGAGTTCGTAAAGTTACGCATGACTTTACGAACAAATTGTATATGAAGTGCCAGATAGGATGCCCAAAGTTTTTTTCTGATATTTCCAATCACCTCAATTAAATTATGGCAAAAAATATACTTTGCATTAAAAATGATTGTTATAGTAAGAATGTTAATCTACATCCGCACAGTTCAACCAGGTTCAACTTAATAAATAATAATCAATAATGATTGAGCATCCCATTTGGCTTTTCATATACACGTCGTTCGTAAAGTCATGCGTAACTTTACGAACAGCTTTATGAAACACCCCCCAGGCCTTCAATTTATAATCCAAATTGAGAGTAGTTTCTTCTTCGATTTTCAATCTTCATGGCTTTCAGAAATGACTAAAATCAAAATATACAACACTTAGAGTAAAGAAAAATGTATGGAACGTATAATAAAAAAAGTCCCATGGGGGGGGGGGGGGGGCTGATAAAATATGCTTATTTGTTATTTCTTTTGTTTAATGGGTGGCCTGTAATGTAAGGAAGACATCACAATCTTTTTCTTTGAAGGGAAATTTCTCACTAGATTTTCGTTTTCATTACTTATTTTGATATCCTAAATTCTGTGACCGTATTATTCGTCATAGCCCAACCTCACCCAGATGCTGTCTAACTTATTACCTTTATTTCATTTTATATATCTTTGATGAAAGATCAAGACTGACGAAACAAACCCTCTCTTTTACGCTCCAACCACCCCCCCCCCCCCCACTAAAAAAAAATAAAAATAAAGGTCTCGAAAATGCATTAAGCTGGCAACATTAATTGAAAGAATCTTAACGATAATATATTATCATGATTATGGCTGCAAAATTTGAAGGCCACCCCTGCTTTTTAAAATATTTCCCCTCCCATACAAACCATCCACGCTACGCCCATTGATATGAGGATGGTAATTGGTCACGTGACGATGACTCATATCGCTTGCTCGCTCCCTCTGTCCTCATATGACACAACCAATATCATAGGTGAGGCTATCCGATGATCGACTAATACGATAAGATAAGTATCTTTTAACTTAACTCATCGACCTCTTATCTCTCTCTCTCTCTCTCTCTCTCCCTTCCTCTCTAAAGATGTGAGATGTGTTACACTTAATTATTCAATTTCATTGCACCTTTGAAGAATGAATCAACATGAAGAAGAGAAAATATGTATTTGATCTGGATAATTCATCAAATTTAAGTGAATGAAATCCAAATGCCAATCACCATTTTGTAAGTCTAGAAAAAGATTCGTTCTGAATAGATCAAAAATACAATGAAAGCGACATTAATAACATTAGTTTTTGTTGGATTTTCATTTGAATTGATATACATGTAGATTTGAAGGTATTTATAACCGGGGTCAACCAGAGGCTACTCGAAAGTACATTATTTCCCCACTTTTAATTCTAAATCATAGGGATGTGCGGGAAGGTAATGTGAAAACAGAGCAGAACAGAACGAGACAAACAAACACAAACAATTTTTTTTTACAACTGTATCATCACTGGCTTCCAGACCTAATTGCTGAAAGGGGTGTTGCAAAGAGGCTTACATAAACTATTAAGGCGTCGCACTTTCCATTCCGTTGAATGATAATTTAAAGACAGTTTTGATTCGTATGATAATCTAGAATGGTAAATATCTATTACAGGTCTACACCTCTTTCCAGGCTACGGCGTAATAAATACTTGGCTCGAGGACGGTTCGGCTGTTTGGTATCGTTTTGAAATGGGGGTATATACCATGGTACGGGGATGCCATCATCGGCATTCCTCTACTCGCCATACGATCGCCTGCTCATCTTTCATACCTACAGCTCTATGACAGATCACTAAGACAGAATACTGTCAATGACTAATGCCTAATGGTACTGAGTAATCATTTGACCACCCAACGAACTTTGGTGGGGTTGACTTCAGCACAGTCACTAGTAGCCAGTCAGCCCAGCAGCTGTATACTCTCTCTGCCGTGGAAGTCGTTCGGTACTGAACCAGAGATACGTCACCATTAACCGTCGGATGTCTATCTTCTTTAACGTCATCACTCTCCTAATATTCATTTTTATTTCCACTCCCGTCCAACGCTTTCATTAATCTCTCTGAATCAGTTTTCTTTTTCCCCCACCGATTCGCCTCCGCAAATTTTGCAGGGATGATCTCCCACCGGAAATTTGGATACGGGCAATGCTTGTGGGGTGAAGGGGGGGGGGGAGGGGTGGGGGGGGGGGGGGGTGTCAAGGATGTATGAATGTGGGTTTATCGCAATTACACAGTGACAAGAATTCCCCTATCACCATCGAATACTTTAAATTTAAAAATAATGTATGAAAAGAGAAATAAAACAAAAGATTATCTAAAACATACTGAAATGTAAACAAAAACAAAAGAAACAGAAAGTTGATTAAGAGTTTGGGAGAAATATGGTGAAAGAAGGGAAGGGAGCAACTGTGAAGGAAATCGTAAACGAAAGGTGATAAGACCCCCCCCCCCCCAACGAATCCGATGGAGTTTCTCTCTCGCATTTCATCCATCTCGGTATACCGTGCCCATCCCCTTCAGTGACTGGACACTGTCAAAGAGAAAACTTTATTGTTCTATCATAATCTCGTTAAGAGGAACTTCTCAGTGTTTATAAGTGCGCTATACTTGAAATGCAAATTAAAATATTTGTACTTACAATTATGAACGTTAGGTAAGAAAAACAAAACCACGCTTCCTACCCTCTCCTCTTTTTTCCCCTCTCTCTCTCTCTCTCTATATATATATGTAATATCAAGCTCCACAATGAGAATATGAAATTGAGGGGTGTGGGCGGGGGCGTTAAAGGAGGGGTGAGGAGGGGGCGTTTCATTATGTTGCTACCTTCCAGGTTTAAAGTACAACCAAGTCTTCCAGGCCACGAATTATTTACTGCTTCTAAAATCGTTGGTTTCTAAGGAGTATTCATTTTTCTTTCTCTTTTTTTTTTGGGGGGGGTGGAGCCTCCACAGCCCCCCCCCACCCCCCCCCCCCTGGACACGCTAGTGAAACCTTTACCCAACATTAATTCTTTGCAACAACATATTCACCTAGACTGTCTCATATTGTTCAAAGAAAAAGTATTTTAGTAATTCTCTTGTCAGATGTCTGCTTTCTTCGGTCTCTGAATATCAATCAACTTTGAAGTTCATTTCAACATCACCTGATCACGTTCCTACGACAAGTTTGGGCAAATGCCAAATAAGTGAAATTTTGTCATTAGCATTTTATAACAATGAATAAAATATGACAAGTGTATTGTTGCCAAATGATGACTCAATGGTCCTGACTGTATATAATAGGGACGAAAAATTAATATGTTGTTGTAGGAATGATAGGTCATTAATAAAAGTTGTTATTAAATCAGTTAAAACTAAATAATAATCTAGATTTCAAGCTTTGTGCAAATCGTTACTACGATGATCAGTTAGTGAGGTATTTTGCAAAATGCAATGTAAGTATATTTTATTTCAAATATATTTAAAGCATGTTGGGTTTGTTTTGGAACAAATAGACATAATAACGAAACCAAATCAGAGTGCCTTATCTATTTTAAAATGAACCAATATAAATCGATATATGCTTACATTACTCAATATCCCATATAAATATGTTACGAAGAGATATCACCAATTAAAACTGGATATTACGTAAATTATTTGTTGAGCTATTAAACATCATCTGCTGAGCATCAAGAAGGCTTTTTGTCGTGTGATTCCAAATTTTTGGCTCTCGAAATAAATTGTTAAAAAAAACAAAAGTGTCATCAGTGTTTAGCTCTCTGGTATGAATACAGATGTAACTAGACATATAATACTTGTTTGGAACAAGTATAGGTGGGCTGGTCAACTTAAATTTGAGACAAAATAGAGCCAAAATAAGCGAGATACTGCATAAAAATTCTTAAAAAACAATATCATGTAGTTTCATGACGTGAACGAAAATCACCTTCTATAGGGATAAGGCAAATTATGAAGGCCTTTTGACATGAGGCCTTTAATCGAGATTTTCACTATGATGACGTCATCAAAATGAAAAATGATTATATTAAAGCTTGTAGAGAATTGTCTTAGCTACAACATATCGAAATTTTGAAGAAAATTGATCAATATTTACAGAGATACAATCAATTTTCCATAAATATGCTGACGTCATAATATGCAAATTCGTATTTTGATTTCCAAGGCCATTGTGATGATGTCACGATACACTTAATGGCCAAATGAGACATGAAATCATATCTCCGACTCATACTCTATCTAAATATGAAAAAAAATTAGGATCCCGGTGCATTCCAAAGAGCTATAATGGATTTTGTATAGGCATGTTTTTGCCCATATATGCTATGTATTATAAGAGCTCGCGCGCACGGACATTTATCTTGAATGGACGCTCATCTTAAAATTAATGGTCATAAAGAGATGAACATAGTATCAAATTGTTTGAAATATATGGGAATTATCATGAAAGAAAAAAAAAGGCGATTCTACGTTGTGTAATGGTGTTACGCGTGCGCGCGCGATTTTTTTTATAAAATGCTATATAAAATTTTTTATAAAATAAAATTTAAGACGATTCTGAGCATTTAAATTTTTTGCGCGCGTACTGACGCGCGGACGTACGCGCGCGTTTTTTTACCTGAAATTGACCGGACTGATATTGACCTTGATCATGATAAATATGAATGAGAACTGAGTTTGGGTTATGAAGATATGATTATGAGTCAATTTTCACAAAATGGCTCCTAGATGACGTCATCAGTCAAGGTCAAGATTGAAAACCTTAGTGTGATTTCTCTATATGCCTATACATAATTATGTATGCCAAATTTCAAAGCATTTGATTAAACCATTTTAAAGTAACCTTGCTAACAAAAAAGTGGGTGGAAATAAGAAAAATAAAGAATAAAGAATAAATAATAAAGAATAATAAAGGCAATTTAAACAAAAATATAAGTTGGTCTGTATTAGATACAGCCCACCTAATAATGTTACATCTGAAATGGTATACCATTCTGGAAATCTAGATAGGCGAGGGGAGGGGGAGGCTAACTTCATAATTCAGACTGACATGGGAGAACCTGTCATATCACTTGAACCACAATACTTGTCATTATAGAGAGGAAAAACACAATCTGTGCCCCAAAAATGGTATTTAATCTGGAATTGTTTGACCTAATGATGTTACCATTCACATAATGTTTACTAGATCATCCCCCGCATGAAAAATCGAACAAATTCACAGGGAAAACACCGCAACAACACGACGTGTGTAGAATTAATCATAAATATTGTTTACCACCGTCAATACCCTCACACACATCTGGTAAATGGTTCATTCTTTCCATGTGTAAGCTGCTATATTTAATTTTTCTCTTTGTGGATTACCATACAGATGTACGACAAAGATCAATACATTATGTGTTCTTTAAAAAAATGACTTGGATGGAAGAGAGGAAATGGTGAGGTAGAGGGAAGGAGAAAGAGAGAAGGAAAGAAAGGGAGGTGTGTGTGTGTGTGTGTGGGGGGGGGGGGGGTCACTGCGTAAGAATTTTGTCAATTTTCTCTCCCCCCCCCCCCCTCCTCCGCTCCCTGGACACACGACCATTCAAATAGCCAAGCTGCGCCCCTGGGGAGAGAGGAGAGGGGAAAATTGTTTAATAATAACGAGAGAAGAGGAGAGAAGTGAAGAGTCTGTTCAAGCCATCGTTCCATATTTTCTTCCTCCTCATATTATAACATCATCATCTCGATATTACTTTCTTCCGGACTTGGACTCTGACTTCAATCAAGTTTGGTCTACCAAGAAATGTTTACTGGGTGAACCACCAATTACTCATAGAGCACCTCGTCCTACTCTGACTATGTCTTCGAATATTAGCTAAGATACTTTACCTTCGTTCAAAACTGTAATCTATCTTTCTATCTATCTTCTTCTCGGATTCTTCTTCATCTTTCTTTACCTCTTTCTTCTCAGACATGTTCTTCCACCTAAAAAATATAAACAGAAGTTCAGTTGTGCTTATAGATCTTGGAGAAAAAAAATATTAGGCCGAACTAATATATCCTACCTTCCTTCAAAAATGAAGTCTATCTTTCTGTCTGCGTTTATGTTTCACCTCTTCCTCCAGCTCTTTCGTCTCCTTCTTCTCCTTCTTCTGTATCCTGATAATATTGATATCGGCTATTTACGGGAGACAAAAGGAAAAAACAGAGGGCTTGCAGAAGTGAGAGAGAAATCAAAGATATCGAAATGGTTACAGTACATTTAATTTCCTTTTTCATCTATTTTTACTCATTCTTTTTCTTCCTGATCTGACTCTCCTTTTCCCGACCTCCCTCAGCCTCCTCCCCACCCTTCTTTAATGTTATTTCTTAGTCACACTCACATGATGCTCTGTTTAAAGGCAAATCTTCAATTAGGGGTCACGACCTAGGACATGGAATTTACCCACGTACGTGGATAATGTTATTGGTTTTTGTTTCATGACGCGAAACATTTCAATATTGCAAAATAATGTGCAAATACAATACAAAGTAATTGAGTGCAGACGGTCGTAATAATGTATGTCGAAATACCCAGGCTTTGCGGTTCTGAAACGGTGATGGCGCTGTGCAGGCATATTTTACGGAGCAATCTCTCCACTTTAACACTCATATTGTACAGACGATTCTGATGTTATTCTTTACGAAATTATTATTCCATATTTAGTCCTCTCCTGGTCTTTAATCTCTAGTATTACATTTTTCTTTGATTTAATTTCGTATAACAAAAACATCAACTTTTTGAACCCCCTTTCCTAATTCCTGGTCGTCATAGGGCGCGTTCATGCTTGATTTTGAAGGTAGAATGAGCGATCTGAAACGCTCATCGTAAACGCTCATCGTGATCGCAGTTCCACGGTGTACTGTTCATGCTTACTTCTCTGGCTCATCCAGGCAATTCTCCTTGTGTGGCCTTGTGTGACCTTCACTGTGCATGCTACGTAGACCCACTAGAGGTCAGTGCGTTGACCCCATTTAAACGCGTTTACAAATTGTAAACGCATATTTTTGTGAGTTTACGATCGGCGTTCGTGATCGCCGTTTTTCGGTGATTCTACAAAAGTAAGCTAAGACGCAACCGTGTTTTAAACTAAACGCGTAACAGATGCCTGATTCTGGCCAGAAAAAGTGAAGCATGAACACGCCCATAGTATCCTATATTGAGTTTAAGTAACCCCGCGTTTTACTAATCTTTTGCTAATAGTCCTCGTTCAGTGCTCCTAGTGTACCCCCATCCCCCTGTCATCCATCTTCCGGCTCGCATCCCATGATGAGTATGACGTATGACCCATCCAAGTCGGAATGTTGGTCATCCTCCAGCCCGGCCGAGAGAAGGCTTTCATTGTATAGAGGACCGCAAATTATCTATCCTGATACCTTGAAACATCAGAATGCATATTTCGATGTATCATTTCTCGCTTTCAAATATTTCGCCATCTCTTCCGGTGCAATACGTCATCTCGCCGCTGTGTCAAATGGGAATAAAAATTAAGTCGAATGAAACATGTTCGCCAAGAATGTTTTTTGATAAGAGATAAAGTTCAGCATAATATCCATATTAGGTCTCATTTATATGATTTAGATTCAATGTGTTGTATTAATACTAGTATTTGATTTATTTTGTATTAATATGTTTAATTGTTTTTTGTTTGCTTGCTTTTTGTTCTGCTTGGTTATGTGATGTTTCATAATAGTACCAAAACAAATATAAAGTTGTTATGAAGGTCCGATAACTGTAAACCCTTTCCGACGATCAAACGATGTCGTCGTGAACTTTGTTCTTGTTGTGGTTGATAGTGGTAATGGTGTTTCGAAGATAACATCTTGTAAGCTATTGTTTAGAAGTTAAAGCATTCGTCTGGCGGACATTCATACATTTTCAAGTAGTAAGTTCCCAAGTTCTTGTTTTGGTTCTGGAGTCATTGTGATTAGTTAAACCTTGTCCCAACCCCCTCGGGTTCATAATTCCAATTAAAAGAGAGTGAAAACAACGTTCTTTAATAATTCCGAAAATTGAATTAATGTATTACATTCCAAATATGAAATAATGATAGTTCGTAATGCCGGGAATAAATTAAAGGGAACTCTATTGTTTTTTCCGATTAATTCGTTAACTCTATTTTATTTACGGAGTTATTACCCTACAGATACCAGACTACTATACTGGGAACAGCAATCCTTTTCATATTTTTTCATCATTATGCTTCTCTATTGTATTTACGATAATCATTGTACAACATATTTTCTATTGGCACTCTCTCTCTCTCTCCTTCTCTTTATATTTGTTCTCCCTTCCCTACCCGCTTCTATACCACATTTTCTTATATCAAATCTCTTTCTATCTCTTCCTCCTCCCCTTTCTCTTTGTCGTTCTTTTCAAATTATTTCTTTCTTTTTCTTTCTCCCTCCTCTTTTCATATTCATTTTCTCTCTTCCATTTTTCTTGCATCGACCCCCTCTCCCACCCCTTTTCTCTCTTCTCCCTCTTTCCCTTTCCTTTTCTCTTTGTCGTTTTTTTTCCCTCCCCTATCCCTCTCATTCTTTTCTTCCTTTTCTTTTTCACCTCTCTCTCTCTCTCTCTCACCAATTTTTGTTTGTTTCAATACTATCACTACCTTCTCTACTTTCAATTTAGAGCACTCTTAAATGTGAAGAAAATATGACTCAATCTCATCGACTTTGATTAATGCAAATCATGATTTATATCATCACCAGCTCAATAAACAAAGAATTCATTAAAAAATTCTTTGTATTGCGAGAAATAAAAACAATCAGCTCAATTAAATGAAATCAAAATAAGACATGACTGTTTCAAGAAATTGAAGAGGGAGAAAGAGGACAAAAAAGAAATCTGGGGCAAAAAAAAAAAAAATCGCCTCAGTTGGACTTCAACCGCAATCTCAATGGTGCAGCAATTCACACCATGTGTGTACACACTACACAGCCACAGGCAATTGACACTTGACTATTTATAAATGCCAAAATGGACATGTTTCATGCGTTACAGGTGAGAAAATAAATTCATATTTATATCAATAAATTATTCCCTGTTACATTGCAAATGCGTCATTTTATCAAAAAGACTTTTCAAGTTCGTTCTGAATCATCAAATCTCAAGTGACAAATGTGAAGCGTCGAGTGTTAATCAATGCAAGTAAAACATAATTAATAACAGCATGTTTCCTTTGATATGACAGTAAACTAGCAAAGAAATGTTAGAAGATTGGTTTGCTCATCAATCTGAATCATCAGTAGAATGATGTAGGCATTCATGAGTGCATATCTACAAGGGTGCGTTTTATAGTTTTGCTGGTCTAAACAACTAATTAATGCATAATCACGGAAGAGGTTTACGGTACACCATGTGTAAAGTCCTCGAGGGACTGAGGAAAGTAGATAGAGAAATAGAAGTGAGATGGAAAGGCGAGAAAGTGGAGGTTGGAAGGAAGAGTATCTTTCGGAAGTGAGTATAGTCCTAAAAAGGACTGTAAATCAGAAAGTTGTAGGCAGGATGAGAGGTTTGAGTAGAAGACTGGATTGAGTTGGAGAGTTGAGTAGGCGAGTAGAGTTGCAGAGCAGGAGCAAGAGAGTAGACTCGAAAGATACTCTTCCTTCCAACCTCCACTTTCTCGCCTTTCCATCTCACTTCTATTTCTCTATCTACTTTCCTCAGTCCCTCGAGGACTTTACACATGGTGTACCGTAAACCTCTTCCGTGATTATTCATACCACCATGCAAACCTTCAAACATCATCTTATTAATGCATGGTAAAATATTCAGAATGCCTCTTACACTGTGTTAGTCATAAAATGAGATTTTGTAACATGAACTCAAAATAACTGTTATCTTGGGTAACGTAAAAATATTAGGATTGAAAGTTACCAATGACTAAAAATAGATGAGAAGGACTTTAAAAGTTGCCCCAATCTTAGTATTTCTGTCATGATATAATAACATTTTAAATAGCTAATATAAAAAAGGGCGTATGACTACTACATCAAAATTTTCTAACCTATTGTTTCATTTGGTAAGGTTCTATAGAATCTTTAAACAATGCAATATTTTAGGTCCTACAATGGGTAGTGAAGATATCTACAATATGGGAACTTGAAGATTTTTGCTGAGGAATATCAGGAAATGAATTCTTCACTCGTGCTCCAGCAAGATCTTCACTTTTTCTTAGTATCATTCAGGAAACATTTATAATACTCATATGGTATAGGCAACAGCAAAAAACCACTCCTGCACATCAATCATTATGAATAAGGGACACAAAATAACTTTGATAAACATCTGACGTATCCAATATATATGATCCAATGCATCTGATGTCTCTAAGCACTTATAGCATCGGATTCAGGTTTGCCTGAACACACTGTGTACACATTCTCCACTCCCTGGTGAGCAGTACAGCCAGGCGCCATTAATATAAAGACTAGCAAATTACTAATTCAACCACAGTGGTGTTCATATCCACCTGGGTGGGTAGAAGCATTGCAAATGAAATGCCTTGCTTAAGGATACGACAAGCTCGTGAAATAAGAATGTATCTGTCAGTTAACAATAAACAGACAAAATCGCTCAATTGGAGTCCCTCTTTAAATCAGTCTTGTATTACTGTCATATTTTCCTCATGAAAAATGAAGGAAGCAGATAAAATAGAAAAGCTGCTCAGATAATAATACCCATGTGTACTATAAATAAATAAGCTTTATGTACAATATACATTTTCTGTACAAACACACATACATCTACCTGATAACAACAACAAAAATAGTCATCAAAATGGACACGAGTACATCATCACAGTACAAAACTTCTCCAAACACACACTACATTTTTTCAATCAACCATAAAATATAGCTGTAACTATCTATAATAAAAATACATCACCTCAACTTCAACAAAATAATATTTTACCTTTTACCTAAAAAGAGTAAACCAGATTCATAAAGTCTAAGCAAAATGAAAAAGGAAGAATTATTGCTGTTAACACCATGTTTTTAGGCAACTTTGCATTATTCATTACAAGCTTTCGTAACTACGTGTATAAAATAGTGCGTAATATGTACTTCAATGTAACCTATCTGTTTGGGTTCTTTTTAGATTTCACAAGATGGTAACCGAGTTAAAAAAACACACCAAGTAGGACCTCGTGTACGCATGGGCAAACATTAAAACTCAACCAACATACACTTGGTATATCACAGTCCCTTGATAATATCCAAAACTTATATTTAGAAGAAATTTCCTCAAACATGATTAAAATAGCAGAACTTAAGAATATAGGGTAGTCACTTTATAACGACATATCATTATGCAATGAGATACATGATCTATCAATCATGGCATTGCCTTGGAAGACAAATGCACCAATACAGTGCGTCCCAGAAAAAACGAAACCGAGAAGTATCGATGTTTTATCATAACTTAATCACAACCATAATTAATGAATGATACATATTTGGAAAGCTTAGAGTCTCCTCTTTCAGTTGATGCTACTCACGTGATGCATATTTCATGCATAAGTGATTGAAAGCAATTTGAAGGAAGGAAACCAAAAAGACATTTGGCGGGCGGTATCTGAATTTCAAAGAAAAAATCATGTTTCTAGAAAGTTCATTTTCTCCTCTTTCATATGATACCTCAATCAAGAAAAATGAGCCAGGAATAACAAAGTTCTGTTTGTTTAAAGTAGCCCTTACATTTTTATAATTTTAACAAACTAATTTGTTTTCACTTGGTACCTGCCGTAGCAAAAGCAGATTTGACAAAAGACTTAACTCCGTTTCGTTGACAATCAGCCATGCATGAAGACTCTCGTCTACGGCTGATTGTCAACGAAATGGAGTTAAGTCTTTTGTTAATTTCGTTTATTGATACGGCAGGCAGCCAGCCAGTGAAAACGAATTCGTTTAATAAAATTATGGAAATGCAAGCACTACTTTAAACAAACAGAACTATGTCATTCCTCGCTCATTTTTTCTGATTGAGGTGTCATATGAAAGGCCAGAAACTCAACTTTCTAGAAATGTGAATTTTCCTTCGAAATTCAGATACCGCCCGCCAAATGTCTTTTTGGTTTCCTTCCTTCAAATTGCTTTTAATCACTTATGCGTGAAATATGCATTATCTGAGTAGCATCACATAAAAGAGGAGACTTTAAGCTTTCCAAATATGTATCATTCATTAAATATAGTTGTGATTAAGTTATGATAGAACATCGATACTTCTCGGTTTCGTTTTTTCTGGGACGCACTGTATATGGGGCTCACAATTCTATATTCACTGCTTCATTCATATATACTGTATATCTTTTTTCATGTCCAAAGGGGGAATCTCAGCAAAGGTATATACGCTAGTCACTTACTTCAAATAAGACATCAAAGCTTGAATAATACAACTGTGTATAGAATTTTGATAATCACAAGAAAATCTATGATATCAAAGCATATACATAGAATTATCCAAATTATATCAAGTACTAGCTCAAAAAGTTATCTGAACATGAGTAAACACACTAGTATTGCCATATTCTGAGACAATGTAAAACTGTGTAGTCAGATCTAAACCTAGCACAAACACCACCCAAAGGTGATTCATGTCAGTACATTTTTGAAACACTAGGACCATCCTACAAGGATGCATGTGGAACATTTGTGTCGCTAAAAATGAAGGAAATACACAAATATATCAATATATTTATTTCAGCTGTCCATTGTTACACACAAATATTTCACCCTTAAAAAAAATACAGCAATCCAAATAAAAAACCACCTTTATATAATAATCAGAGAAAATATCCAAACTTTGAATATTGTATTACTTTTATTGATTACACGACTACATCGGAGGGAAAAACATGAGATATAATCTATATGACTTCTTCTCTTCTGAATCAATTTGAGAGCTTTATAATCAACAGTCACTTTGTAAGTACTAATAAGCCTTTGTGAGTTTTCTCTTTTGACGTTAGATATTTGCCTAATTTCAACAGAAATAATTTTTATTTCAAGAGTTATGAGAGGATCATTAAAAATGTTGAGAAAGATAGCTCACTTGGTTATTGTTTGCTTGTTACCTTTTAAATGATTTTATGGGACTTCATCTGGAAATTTAAATGGTATTTGTAAGAAAAGGTACCAAATATGCATCAAAAAGCTTCTCCAATGATCAAATACAGGGTTCTTTTATTTTACAATTTAAATAGTTAAAATATATGCAGCTACCAAGTTTTGAAACATTGATCAGGATTATGATTTCAATACATAAGTTTTAGATCAAGGGTTTAAAAAAAAAAAAAAAAAAAAAAAAAAAAATTGTGGAAGGGGGGGGGGGGGGGGGCGTTGTTGTTTTTGATAAAAGCAGTGTTCAACGACATCAAAGTTTTCCGCAACCAATATCAATTCAAGGTGGAAAGACGAGTTTCTTCAACTGTAAATGTGGTAGAATTCATATTTTAATTTGAGCAGTTAAACTACCTTATGGCACTGAGACGGGTAAGGAATACACAACTCAACTGCTTTCTAAACGAATATCTTTAATCAATCCGTCTATTTATCTTTCTTCTGTAGAACATCTGAATGTATGCAACATTATATGAATCTATCATGGAGTATTTACTCACATTTGAAATCATTATTAGCACCTTAGCTGTGTGCAATAAATATTTGTACATAACAAGCACATTCAAATTGGCGATCACTGTTCGAATAGCAAAGATTGAAGAAAATCTGTAAATCTTTCAAATCTGTAAGAACCCTCCTTCCTTCATGATTTTGTATGACTTATTTAATAGCCCAGCAATAAGTAATGATAAAGAAAAGTAAATGCCTTCCTTTCCCCAAACTCCCAAATCAATTTATTCAAATAATCAGCTAACTTTGCATTCCACCTTAGCATCAGCACCAAAATGCTGCGTCAAGTTGAGTTGTTTGGCAACAGCACGAGCAAGGTATGTCATTGTTCCATAGCGGCCAATGGGGGCAGTATCATAGAAGTGTAGGCAGATACCTGCGATGCCGCCACAGGTCAGAGGAAGGGGTGAAGGTCCTCTACGGTCAGGGGTCGCACAGCAGAGTGTAGCATCACCATCATAGGTCACCTGTAGAGGGAGACAAACATTGGATTGTGTAACTGACATTCTTAAACAGAAAGCAAAAAGTGACATCATCATGAAACAGTACTGTCTTGATCAATTTTGGTGAAGCCCATGAGTGTGTCTATCAAGTATTATGGTTTCTCTTTAATCTCGATAATAATAATTTGTCAAAGTTTTACAAGCGAATAACAAACATAGAAATCTCACCCTGAACTAAAAAAAAATGGTTTGCACTGTATCTTATTTAGAGGACATGAAAACATTCAAAAAAAAATCTTTAAAATATTTCAGAATAACATATTTATGTAATATTGTTATGCAAGCTTGTAATAGCCCCCCCCCCCTCCTTCCCTTAAAAAAATAAGAGTGTAATGGTAGGTATGGGTTATACTGTATATGGCTTCTATAGTAGTTAATTAAATGACCCGATAGTTGACTTCCAACATGGGGGCTTCCAAATCTTATTTAATACAAGAAATAAGAAATTATCCTCACTGTTATCTGGTGCTTGGGAAAGGGTCAAGAAAATGAGTGCACTGAATTTCCTCATTATTGTATTTAAAAAAAGAAAGCTTTCAATATACAAAGCAGAAATGTTTCCATTTCACTTATACAGAAGGAATGGAATAAAAGTAATTTAGTATTTTCTGCAACTCTCTTCCACCTAAAAAAACAAAATTATACAATTCAAAATCATTCGATCAAGTACTGTTTTTATTAAACGGGTATGTTCAGGCTACCGGTATTCAGTTGTTTGGTGTCCCATACTTGTCCAAGTGTTATGGTAATGTGAGCATAGATTGACACCAATGAGTATCATTTTACTCCTTCTTTTTTCTGACTCAAATTACCTAACATCTAGTAGGGCTGGCAAATTAACACAATTACAGGACATACTGAGATCGTTGATGTGGTCGATAACATATAGACTAAGTGACATCCAAAGGGAAGTATGAAAGAGTACACATTGAAGGTCATAGAATATATTTGATGGGGGAAAAATAGTCACTAAAATCATCCACAACAAAAAATTATGAAAATTATAATCACATACCAGCTAACCTAGAGATATATCCTACCCATATTTCCAATTTAACTGTTATTTGTCTGTTGTTGAACAGATCATCATTTTGTTCGATATGAATTTTGGTATCTTCATTAACTTGTTGAACTCCCTATTACCTTTATATTGATGAGATAAACACGATGCAATTGGATTCATCCACACTCTGGAACTTTAAGGTCTTTCACACCAGAGACAGATCCGTATAAAAACATATGCATGGTGTGAAAAGCCCAAAGTTTCAATGTTTGGATAAAATCTATTAAATGGGGTACAGGCCTACATATTGTAAACAAAAGTGTATGACATATCTTAATTGGGTGAAAAGGGTGCTATTGTTTGCAATTCTCCTGCAATTAAAGATATTCACATGGCAGATTGACCTAGTGACCTGTTAAAGCATCTAATAGTGGAATGCTGTACAGCTTACCAATGCCCATACCTACTTTGCACTAAATGACAGTGCATCATTCTCACTTCAGAGAATTCACGATTTACGAGATCATTTAAACGAGAACAGAATAGTCTTTATAACAAGGACTCATTCACAACATGAATGACTATTCCATTTTACTTAGTCTTGTAAATTACAATGTAAAATATATTTTTCCCTAAAATAAAATGTTAGGTGTTATCCTTCATCCTTTTCTTAAATAACGAAATATAAATTTCATTTTAAAGGCATATTTTCATGTATTTTAGACTTGAATGACAATACTTACAGGCTAGCCTTTATGAGATAAAACGCAGTTGATGAATCCAGAGAATTACATTTCTAATTGTTAACACTGCGCGCAAAAAATGTGAGCAGTGTGAATGAAACCCATGAGAGTAGATTGTGTCAATGTATAAAATATTTTAATCTATAAGACATGATATGATGAATGACCTTCTGTGATTGACTTGTGATTGGTATTCCATCAGTGTTGAGCACAAGGGATACATCATGAAATATAGGATGAGATTTATAAAAAAACAAAAATAGAAAACAGACAAGAGAGAAGTAATGGAATGGAGAGAGAGAAAATAGTACTAAAATTATATGTAGAGACTTTTAGAGAGAAAGAGGGAGGCAAGAGTGGGATGTAAAGAGAGAAAGAGAAAGAGACACAGAAACAGAAAGGTGTTGAGGAAAGGGAAAAAGAAAAGAGGAACAGAGATCAAGAGAGAAATGAGATATATTTTCTGAAGTAAAGATGAAAACAGAATATGAAGGTGCACACAGATGAGAAGCAGTTATAGTCAGAAGCCGAGCCTCTGGTCACAGCTAGTTCTCTTTAAACAAATCAAATCCAGAAAGGGATCTTAATCAAACAGATGGTGATAGAGGGATGGTTATCTCATGATAATTAGTCAATCTGTACTGATCTCCATCTCACAAGCAGACCCCTCTCTCTAGAAGGTCCGTCTCCATTAGCCTCAGTTTTCAAAACAGCCCCCTCATTCAGACTGGGGACAAGTTAGGGGGACCAAAACTAAATTCATCTCATGATAATTAGTCAATCTGTACTGATCTCCATCTCACAGGCAGACCCCTCTCTCTAGAAGGTCCGTCTCCATTAGCCTCAGTTTTCAAAACAGCCCCCTCATTCAGACTGGGGACAAGTTAGGGGGACCAAAACTAAATTCATCTCATGATAATTAGTCAATCTGTACTGATCTCCATCTCACAGGCAGACCCCTCTCTCTAGAAGGTCCGTCTCCATTAGCCTCAGTTTTCAAAACAGCCCCCTCATTCAGACTGGGAAGAAATTACGGGACCGTAATTACGGTTCACAAAGATCCTAAGTCGAACTTAACTCTAAGTTGGACTTAACAATTATGCAGGGATGCCAACCTTTCAGAGCACAAATCAGTAACCATAAGGCTCAAAATCAGTAATTTGGGGAATAAATCAGTAATTTCCTATGCGGCGCCATGAATCTTAAAAGAATGGCAAGCGGACGCATGCACGCATGATTATCTGAAATTTGTTGTGATTTTACTCCCACAAAGTTGCTAAATATTGATTTTCAGTTCATCACAACACATAAGTTTTCAATGAAAAATTGGCTTCTATTAAGAGAATACTTGATAATTTTCCATCTTTCTCATGCAGCGAGTGCTGGATGGCCACCATACTGTACAGCACTTGCTACGATAGATCCCTATGCGCAAAAAAAAAAAAAAAAAAAAAAAACGTAATTTTTAGACAACATTCCGACTGGCGTAATGGTCGTTAATTTCCGTACCAATTACGGGAAATCCGTACTAGTTGGCATCTCTGATTATGGAGAGCCAGTTGTAGCCTTAAAATAAATATATTGAAAGCGAAAATAAATATATTGAAAGTGAAAATTCAAGTATTTTAGACTTTTCATAAAGTCCACATCAAGAACAAGAAATCTCCTTGATAATAGAAAATAAGAATGATTTGAATCAACATTTTTTGCCTTTTGAAATATCTTTTACAAAATAATTTCTTGGATTCTAACTGGCTCTCCATAATTGTTAAGTCCAACTTAGAGTTAAGTTCGACTTAGGATCTTTGTGAAACAACCCCCTGAACTTAATTTAACTTTGACATAATTTGAGTGAAAACTGGCTGCATGTATTCCATCATTTTGCCGAGGATATCAACTTGAGTTATTATCCCACGCAAAGGGGTTGTTTGTGAATTAGCTATTTGTCTAATTAGCGGGCTGTTTCACTGGTGAAGCTTCCAATCAGCATCTCAAGTTAATTTCTTAAGCGAGCAAGGGTTACTTAACATAGAAATGTCATGGTCTAGTGGATTTTTAACTAGAATGTGGATCACATGGTTTGCAATTCGAGTCCCATTGCGGCAGCACTAATGTCCTTGGGCACGACAACTTGAGTTATTATTCCAATTAAACTACGGTTTGTTTGTGAAATAGCCCACTATTTGTCCAATTAATGGGCTGATTCACTAATAAAGATGCAATAGGACTATTACACACTGCAGCTCAAGTCTATTCCTCAAGCGAGCAAGGGTTATTACCCTTATTAACATAAAAATGTTGTGGTCTAGTGGATATGTAACTGGGGCGAGTCCAGTCGCATCGCTAATGTCCTTGGGCAAGACATTGATTTACATTCGCCACTCTCCACCCAGGTGTTAAATGGGTACCGGAAGGATGCGAACGTTGATGTGGTTGGATTGGGATGTGTGCACTTGCAAAATGGCACCTGGCCAGAATACCGGTACTCCCCAGGGAGCGGAAAGTATGCTCTATCATGTGTGGATTAGCAATTGAATCAAATAACCAGGGTAATAATAAATACAATGTAAAGCTCTATACATATATAACTATTATTTTATTTCGTAAGTCTCGACGGAGACTACGTGAGAAGCCCGCTCTAGCATGTAAGTCAATTCGTTCCTCGCGTGGTCAATGATTGCAGGAAACTACAATCGACTCGTCAATCTATCGATTTTTCGTCAGTTTTTCTGGGTTTTAGTTAGCCCCTTCCAATTTGGATTATTTTCTGGATTATACTGATTCTGCTAGACAACTTTCAATTCATGTCTACTTCTAAGAAGAAAATGTCAGAAGGAGATAAATCGGGCTCGGCCGAGCGGGAGCGTGCTCCCGGCAAAGCAAACGAGAACGTGCCGTCGCATCCAGCCAAGCCTGGTGCGGGGGTTTCACTAGCCTGTCATCCTGAGCCCAAGCGCTCGACAGTGCCGACTCAGCAAAAAGCGTCTACCTCACTAACTACGCCGAAAAAATGTAGTTCCAAGAAAAAGCATGTGGAACCAAATCCCGAGATCGAATCGCTCAAAGAGCGGCTGAATCACTTTGAGGGACTCCTCACTAAAGTGGTAGATGCATTGCCCAAACAGACATCTACGTCTACGTCTTCAGAAAATCCGCATTTTCAGCGGGAAGGCGACAACGTTTTCACAACGGCGGATGAATTTTGGGATAACCATGATCATGACATGGCAGCGGGTAGCAGCGGGCCGCTGCAAGCCGATTACGGGGGAAACCCCGGTGAGGAACACGGAGGAATCCCCGGTGAGGAACCCGCTGGATTTGGGCTTGACAGCGACGACGCTCCGGTCCCCTCCTTCGCCGCAAAATTTGCAGTGCCAACAGGCGTGGGGAAGCCGCTCGATTCAGAGCTAGCAAACTCCGCATCTTATTTGATGGGACATAATTTGGAGGAAAAAACAATTGAAGAAACAGCTACCAAGTACCCATGCCCTGCAAATTGCATTTTGATGGACGCTCCAAAAGTGAATACCGCAATTTGGGAGAATCTCCCCGCCGAGACTCGTAGCAGAGATTTGAAACTTCAGCGGATTCAAAAAGCACTGACAAAGGGAATCGGAGCTTTCGTCCAAACCTTGGACTCTCACAACATGTCTGATACGCAACAGGATGCTCTCGCACTCCTCTGTAATGCAAACTTTGAAATGAACTGCATGAGAAAAGACATGATTAGACCAGACATGAATAAGAACTATACTCATCTTTGCAAACCGGCTAACCCGGTCACAAAGCTCCTGTTCGGGGATGAACTGGGCAAAAAGGTCAAAGACCTTCAGGACCAACATAAGGCGGCTGCAGGTGTTATGAGAGGTGCCGCAAATTTTCCAAAACCCAGCTACCATCCTTACAGGAGATATACAGAGGCTGCAAAACGTCAGGCCCGAGATGCTGGTTGGTTTTCCAACACAGCAAGACACAACCCTGGAGCGGGTAACATGAACACTAACAGGCCTTTTTTAGGGCGCCGCCCGTCGTGGAGGGGCAGACCAGCCCCACACACTCAAACACCCCAGACGGGCCAACGCAGGCCTTTCCGAGGAGGGAAAAAGTAGTCCCAGACGCTAAACAGGCACCTGACTCCAGTGATCAGGTGAGTCAAAATTGTTCTTCTATTTCTAGTGAATACACACTGCCTGTCGGAGGTCGAATAAAGTCTTTTCATGATAAATGGCGTGCAATTACCAATGATCCATACATTTTGAGTGCTGTTCAAGGCTACAAAATTGAGTTTGATCCGGCTCGATTTCCCCCCTCGAGGGAGAAACCTTTTCATACATTCAAGCGTAATGCTTTAGAGTCGAGACAAATTAGCTCAGAGCTTCTGAGTCTCGAGACAAAAAATGTGATAGAACGCTGTAGTCATTCACAAGGAGAATTTATCTCTAACATCTTTACCAGACCCAAAAAGAGTGGGGGTCTTCGACTAATTCTTGACTTGTCTGAATTGAATAAAAGCGTAGCCTATCAGCACTTCAAGATGGATAACATTAATTCAGCAGTTTTACTGCTATCGCCAGATTGTTTCATGGCTTCTCTCGACCTCCGAGATGCATACTATTCAGTACCAATTCACCCAGAGTCGCGCAAATACTTGCGTTTCATCTGGGAAGGACAGTTATGGCAATATAAAGCACTCCCAAATGGGCTTAGCTCTGCTCCTCGCCTATTCACCAAACTGCTGAAACCGGCCTTTGCCTCACTACACAATGCAGGCCATGTTGTACTAGGCTATTTAGATGATACCCTTATTATCGGTAGGTCTCACAGACAGGCCACAAAGGCGGTTACAGCTACCTCAGAACTGCTCTCTGAATTGGGGTTCATTATTCATCCCACTAAATCGGTGATAGAACCGGTTCAAGAAATCAAATTCCTTGGGTTTGTGCTTAACTCTATTGACATGACCGTGACCTTGCCTTCAGATAAGAAGGAAGAACTAAAGGAAACATGTACAGCATTACTTGAAAATGCCACTCCCTCCATTAGGCAAGTTGCAAGGGTTATAGGAAAACTAGTTGCAGCTTTTCCGGCAGCTCAATATGGGCTTTTGCATTATCGCGAACTAGAAAGAGGAAAGATAGTTTCATTGAGACTAAATAGGGGCCACTTTGATAGGCCCATGAAACTCTTGGACAAAGCTAGAAGGGAACTACTTTGGTGGATTGGTCATATTGACTCTTCTTTTCGGCCGATAAACCGTAGAAACCCTGATTTGGAATTGCGCTCAGACGCCAGTGGGGCAGGATGGGGTGCAACTAACATGACCACCCATACGGGGGGTAGGTGGAACAGTCAAGAGGCAGTGATAGCGAAGGGTAATGAAATTAATTATTTAGAGACTCTTGCTGCTGGCCTGGCACTTAAATCGTTCTGTTCCAATATGTCTCATAAGCATGTCCTTTTACGGCTTGACAATACCACCGCAGTAGCGTATGTCAATGCAATGGGGGGCGTGAAATCCCCACATTGTAATGAGGCTGCCACACACATATGGAATTGGTGTATAGAAAGGGACATTTGGATAACAGCAGCACATTTAGCGGGCCGGGATAACGTTGAAGCAGACACTATGTCCCGTCAATTCAATGATAGGACAGAATGGATGCTCAATGAAAGGGAGTTTGAACGCATTGCTAAACATTTCGGTATCCCTGACATAGACCTGTTTGCCTCTAGGCTTAATGCACAGGTGTCTACTTATGTTTCATGGAGACCAGATCCCCATGCCTTGGCAGTGGATGCGTTCACACTAGATTGGAGAAATCTGAATTTCTATGCCTTCCCTCCTTTCTGTCTTGTCCCAAAATGCATTCAAAAAATTATGGCCGATAAGGCAGTAGGCTTACTAGTAGTCCCGAATTGGCCTACACAGGCTTGGTTCCCTCTCTTGAAGGATATGATTATTGGAGAACCTTTGTTCCTACCCAAAAGTGAGAAACTTCTCAGACAGCCTGTGTCAAACCTCTCTCATCCTTTGTCTAATCTTGATCTTCTTTGTTGCAGGCTTGGAGCTGCTGCTACCGACAACAAGGCCTGAGCGCAAAAACTGTTGATATCATCTCTGCATCTTGGAAGGACTCAACGAAAAGACAATATAAAGTGTACATAAAGAAATGGGAGTCATTTTGTAAGCAGAGGAATTTAAACAAACTCAAGACAAAAGCTGAGAATGTGTTAGAATTCTTAAGTGATTTGTTCTATAATGGCAATGCTGGCTATAGTGTCATTAACACGGCAAGGAGTGCATTGGCCTCCTTCTTAACTCTGGAGAATGATTCTCATACAGTTGGATCGCACACAACTATTAGCCGTTTCATGAGGGGAGTTTTTCATCTTAGGGCCCCAGTTTCTAGATATACCAAGACTTGGGATGTTGGAATTGTACTGAACTACTTACGGAAGCTATATCCAGCAACCAAGCTCCCGCTTAAGGATTTGACACACAAGCTGGTTATGCTTCTAGCACTTACTTCAGCACAACGAGTTCAAACATTATACCATATGAACTTGGACAAGATGAATTTGACAGACAAGAATATGGAATGTGTTCTCGACAAGAAACTTAAGCAAAATCAACCTGGGCGTAGTGGTTGCTCCATTCAGGTATCGGCTTATAAAGCGGATAGCCGCATTTGTGTCATTCGGTATTTGAGAGAATATCTTCGACGAACCAAGGATATTAGGGGTCAGGAGAGATTCCTTCTAATTTGCTATCGCAAGCCATATCATCGTGCGTCTTCTCAAACAATTTCGCGTTGGATAAAATTAACGATGAGAAGCGCAGGTGTCAACACCGAGTTTAAAGCACACTCAACTCGCGCAGCATCCACGTCGACTGCCAAGAGGATGGATGTACCTCTTAAAGACATACTGGCTCAAGCAGGCTGGGCAAAGGAAAATACTTTCCAAAAGTTCTATGACAGGCCTTTGGAGAGCAAGGGCAAGAAGTTTACGGAGGCAGTGCTTAACAGCAATTAATAGAGTGTCTAAAGATACGGACTCGTGTTCCTACAGCAAGGTTATAATATATATTCAGTAGTAAGTTAGCATTACTTTCTGTTTATAGAGTTTCTCTATGCCAGTTTATGCAATTAGGTAATTGCTCATAGAATCGAATGGGACTACTGGCTTTAAATTCTCACGTAGTCTCCGTCGAGACTTACGAAATAAAATAGAAAGATTAAATGAAAACTTACCGTTTGAAATTTGATCTTTATTTTATGAGGAAGTTGAAGAGGGAGATTACGTGCCCTCCGCTTCCCTCCCAAACGGTTAAAGTTCGAGTTTTTTCTTTTATAGAGATCTTTCTATTGATTACAACGTTGTTGGATTAGTAGTCCCATTCGGCTTCAAAGATTGACTTACATGCTAGAGCGGGCTTCTCACGTAATCTCCCTCTTCAACTTCCTCATAAAATAAAGATCAAATTTCAAACGGTAAGTTTTCATTTAATCTTTCTATTATCAAAATCTATCATTATCACGAACTCAGAATCTTGAAAATGAACTCAAATTATTTTCTTGAGAAGCACTGATTGGTCTAACATCTCAAGCTTTAGCTTGTTTGGGATAAAGGAGAAGCACTGATTGGTCTAACATCTCAAGCTTTAGCTTGTTTGGGATAAAGGAGAAGCTCTGATTGGTCTAACATCTCAAGCTTTAGCTTTTTGGGGATAAAGGAGAAGCACTGATTGGTCTAACATCTCAAGCTTTAGCTTGTTTGGGATAAAGGAGAAGCACTGATTGGTCTAACATCTCGAGCTTTAGCTTGTTTGGGATAAAGGAGAAGCACTGATTGGTCTAACATCTCAAGCTTTAGCTTGTTTGGGATAAAGGAGAAGCACTGATTGGTCTAACATCTCAAGCTTTAGCTTGTTTGGGATAAAGGAGAAGCACCCTCTTTCATCTAATTGGCACTGTTCTAAATTTTTTAGACTTGTGGCACTAGGCGCATTTACACTGTCAAATACCTCATTTTAAAAAGTTGCGATGTTTTGCGCACCCGTTTACACTTGTGCGGAAACATCACCAACTGAAAAGCTCAGTGATGTTTTGGTGTGTTTTAGTTGGTAATGCGCATGCGCGGCACTCCGATTAAAAAACTTCCCTCTTTCTGTCTTTCGTTATGTTATTCTTTGTTTTTCCTTGTATCACCTTCTCTTATGTTATTCTGTATCACTTCCTTCTATCACCTTCTCTTTCTGTCTTTCCTTATGTTATTCTTTCTTTCTTCCTTCTATCACTTTCTCTTTCTGTGTTTTCTTATGTTATTCTTTGTTTTTTATCATTATATCACTTCCTCTTTCTGTGTTTCTTTATGTTACTCTTTGTTACTTCCTTCGTTCACCTTCTCTTATGTTATTCTTTGTTTTTTTATCATTCTATGACTTCCTCTTTCTGTGTTTCCTTATGTTACTCTTTGTTTCTTCCTTTTATCACCTTCTCTTATGTTATTCTTTGTTTTTGTATCATTCTATCACTTCCTCTTTTTGTGTTTCCTTATGTTATTCTTTGTTTCTTCCCTCTATCACCTTCTATTATGTTATTCTTTGTTTACATCGTTCTATCATTTTCTTCAAGGACGACAACTAGCTCCGCTCCTACAGTCACGTGACCTAACATCGTGATGTTACAACTGCGAGGGTTCATACTTGCCAAACACGCCAAAACACGCCAAAAGATCACACTTCGTTTTGGAATGTTTCGGGCTTGGCATTCCTTGGTAACATCGCGGTCAGGCTCCGGTTTGGCATTTGTTGGCGTGTTTGGAAGTCAATGTAAATGCCCTTACTTTGGAATGTTCCGGTAGTCCAGCTTTACAAAAAAAGTTTGGTGACTTTCATGGCAATTAGTGACCCTGAGTGTCTGTCACACAGAAAATAAACAAAAGTGTTACTCAAATTTTTCCAAAAATGTTAACGATATCCCTCTCTAATATGGTTTCAATACATCAAGCATACAGGGTAGGAAGCACATTTTTGTCACCCAAGTCACTGACAAAATTACCATTTGCCGTCTTTCGTTTTTTTCAATTACAGACCTAGATAACCAGCTGAGTATCTATGAGATTCAAATACCTGGTAGACAATATTTGCTGCAGTATTGAAAAATGTCTACTAAGCTATTTACAGTTTTCTCATCGCATGACGAAACATGTAACTTGTACCATACGGCAATTCCTAATTTGTTTATTGATTGGTTTTAAACAGTGCATAAATCTTTGAGGCACAAAATGGAATACGCTGGGTAGCTCTCTACATGGATATAAAAATCTACATAAAATGCTGTCTAGTGGAAAATTAATAACGTATGGATGATAGCCTTCAAGCAAGCTCTATATATGATTGATGTTGCAAATGCATACCAAACTTTTAAGCAAAGATGGTGCATTCCACATGACAATTCACCTGGAATAAGAGTTCAGATCGATACATTTAAAGGTAATTACACAGTGTTGGTCAAGGTGAAAATGTGTTTTTCTTGAAGCATCTATTTGGTCTTAGAACACATCAATAATATACATTATCTTCTTCAGTTAGTCAAAAAAGTTGAGAGATGATAATAGTTTAGGTCTTCGTGATTATCTGTCCTGCTGGACATCCCTGTTCTCCCCTTTCAATTACACTGCTCTGCTTTTGGCATTCCAGAATTATCATTATTTTCAGATATATCAACATCAATAGGGAAGAACTCTGTTCAACCATGAAATGTTCATAATTAATCATTCATATGCTTTACAATTGAGTGAAATAAGTTGTAACATAGTCCTGTAGAAGTTTTTCAGACCTGGAAAAGTTGTTAAGTACAAGGTTTTGTTGTTGATTTGTGTTCTAGATGGGTATTGAAGTAAATTCAGCTTGGTTGCCAGTTTGGCAACCTTGGGCAACTTTTTTAATAGCCATATTAGCATAATCATCTAATTAGCATATGTGCAATTTGTCATAATGTTGCTAATCTCAATCTAGGAAGCCTGAAAACATGGATAATACGACTTTTCAAGGGTTTATATGACAAGGAATTCATTTATGACACCAATTTCAATTTTTAAGCAATACAATTGTCTTAAATATCATAATTAGCATAATATGTACAATATATGGACTTCATTATCATTATTTATCTATAAAGCCTAAAAATGGTGCAATACAACATTGTAAATCACTTTTGAAAGATTAATCATTAATTCATGAGAAGATATTCCATGTATATGTAGTATAATTAGCCTAATTAGCATAATATTTTAATTAGCATATATGTGCAATATGTAATAATGTTGCTACTCTCAATCCAGGCAGCCTGAAAACATGAATAATACGCATTTTCAAGGGTTTTCTATGACGAGGAATTCATTTATGAAGAACTGAGTTTTTGATTCCAAGTAATGCAATTGTCTTAAATAGCACAATGAGCATTAATGAGCTAATAAGCATGCGTACAATATATGGACTTCATTGTCATTGTTTATCTATAAAGCCAAAAAATGGTGCAATGCAACATTGTAAATCACTTTTGAAAAACTAATTATTAATTCAAGAGAAGATATTCAATGTAGATGTAGTATAATTAACCTAATTAGCATATACACTGTATGTGCCATTATGTAATAATGTTGCTAATCTTAATCCTCGTCATGGAAAATCCTTGAAAAGTCACATTATCCATGTTTTCAGGCTTCCTGGATTAAGATTATCAACATTATTACATACTGCATATATATGCTAATTAGATTATTATACTTATTGTGCTATTTAAGACAATCGCATTACTTTGAATCAAAACTGGTGTCATATTCCTCGTCATAGAAAACCCTTGAAAAGTCGTATTATCCATGTTTTCATACTGACTGGATTGAGATTAGCAACGTTATTACATATTGCACATATATGCTAATTAGATAATTATGCTAATTAGGCTAATTATACTACATATACATGGATATCTTCTCATGAATTAATGATTAATCTTTCAAAAGTGATTTACAATGTTGCATTGCACCATTTTTAGGCTTTATAGATAAACAATGATAATGAAGACCATATATTGTATATATTATGCTAATTATGATATTTAAGACAATTGTATTACTTGAAAATTAAAATTGGTGTCATAAATGAATTCCTTGTCATATAAAACCCTTGAAAAGTTGTATTATACATGTTTTCAAGCTTTCTGGATTGAGATAAGCAACATTATCACAAATTGCACATATGCTAATTAGATGATTATGCTAATATGGCTATTAAAAAAGTTGCCCAAGGTTGCCAAGCTGGCAACAAAGCTGAATTTACTTCAATACCCATCTAGAACACAAATCAACAAAAAAACCTTGTACTTATCAACTTTTCCAGGTCATGTACATGGTATATGGTACCGTCTACTGGACTAACACAACATAGTCACCATCGCTAAACACAATTTCTAACCCTCATCCATAAATCAAAAATTTAAATGAAATATGAGATATTTTTGGACCTTCAACTTTCACAAACACCTTTAATATCACTCAAGAGCTGGCAAGCTCTAAAGAAATACTTTTGACTTTGCTGTTAGAATTTATATTATTATTATTTATTTATTTATTTATTTATTTATTTATTTTTTTTTTTTTTTGGGGGGGGGGGGGGGGGGGTTTGAAAGAGTTGGTAGAAACAGTAAGCAAATAATAACTGACTACTCTGGCAATGGGACAAACTATCATCGCAGAGGTGATCTCTGGGCTACTATCTTGCCAAGCTGAATGCTAGGGAAGATAGCAGAGCCACCAAGATCACCCCCAAAAAATAATAATAATAAATTTAAAACAACAAACATCTGTAATAGCTGTTTTGTATTAAACAACACAGTACAGAATAATTTACTGACGAAACTAAATGGCTGTCTAACAGTCTATCAGACAAAACAACAACATCCGTAATGGAAAGTATCAATGTATTTTTATGATGAAATATTAATGGTAATGATTTTAGCAGAAGGCACAAAGAGAAGGCACATCTCTGCACACAACATTCTTCATCTATGACACATATCTTCGCACTGGTTCCTGCAACCCGAGAAACGCATCGATGTGCAGGAACCCTGCTTTTCACTGGCTATGTATTCCTTTATTCATTTGCAAGATCCGGAATATGGTGAATAGATATAAATGGAAATAGGACCGCACTGGTATAGGGGTCTTCTACACGTCAATGTCACCCCCCCCCCCCCCACCCCCTTGCCCCCTCCTACTTCAAAATAGTCACACTGAATTGGAACAAGTGATCACGTCCTATCTTTTTGCTAGCTTGATATCCTTTATATCTTTCTTTCCTCACAACTCAGATGGTATATATTAATCCTAACAAATTAGTTGAGCAGATATCATATAGTTATAGCCTTGAACATTCAGTGTTTGAATAATTCTGTGAAGGAATATTTTCTGCCTTCATCAGATTTAAAGATTACCTTGAAATATTTTATAAAGGGATCTTGGTCCCAGTAATTTCATACATGGTCCTAGCTTCTCATGTTTGAAATTTCGTTCCATCCATCCATCCAAAAGATATTTGATAAAGCACCTTTTCCTTGCAATTACAAAGTGCTGCACAAACCGCTCCACAATGTTTGGGCCACTTATAAACAAAAGTTAGTCACTTCTCAGAGATCAGTTAAGTGTTCAACCTGGAATGAGTGTGAAAGCACCCATTACAGAGTGTGAATACGATATGAATGATGCAGATGGAGCGTGGTAATGAATGAGAATGCTAACTGATAGAGGGTGTGGGACGTCTGTGTGTGGGTGCATGTAGAAGTCATTATCAAGATCACGCTCAAATTGGGTTGGAAGTTTATTACGTAGATCAGTCAGTAATTCCCTCCGAATATAATTGTGGTCAGGCAGTTCACATTGGGTGTAATCAATTGAGAGTTGTGGTGAAGGTTTTAGAAATCCAATAAAAATCTGATTATTTGGTGGATTTGGATCAAAACGACTGTGAAAGCAATTTCATTACCTGCAACTTCAAATTGATACTGTCATTCCATACTTCCTATCCACCTATTTCTAAGCCACAAAGTAAAACAAAATAATGACAATTTATTTCATCTTTTAAATGATTTTTTTCCCTATTTATAATAATCAATATGCCTATGTATTGCAAAACAAAATATCCATGTTCCATGTGCATGAAATTTTCTGATAAATACAAAATGTAAAATACATTATTCTAAAAAATCTGTTGTAACTTATCAAGATTTCATTTGAATGTACCATAAAATATTCCTCAGGAATACCAGTTGGTTTTCTCCAATAAGTCAGAAAAGCAATGGGAAATCTATACCAAATATGGATTAAGTGAACTGCGATTGTCTGCACATACTGTAGACAAAAACAAGTAATAGTTGTTAATCACAAATTGGGTACATTTCCTTAGCAGTAGCTTAAGGCCTTAAATGCTATCATGTGAGGTTTGATTAGTTTTCTAAGCGTAATGGCAAGACATAAATGTTACTTTTGAGTTTTGCACCGTGTAGCAGAGCACACATATGCTTTTACACACTTTGATACTGGAGGCAAACTAGCTCTAGGATACTGGATATATCTTGGGTAGCTTTTTAAAAGCGAAATGTAGTGGCCCAAAAAGTTGGTTCGGAACGCGAAATGCATAGTTGTTGAAAATCATGCATTGATCCCATAGAGGTAGAGCCACATGGTTAGGATATAGAGCTGATATGTGTACTATCTCAATTAGGTTTAATATTACCTAAACTTCATTGAGATGTGTAAAAAAAAAAGAACTTTTGATCACCAGACATCACAAACTATTATCCATTTTTTGTTGCGGATGCATCTGCCTTACTTTACTCAAATATTGTAATTCATAACATTCACTTTTATTCACACAGAAATAAAAAGGCTTGAATTAACAAATCATATACATTACTTGTCTAAAAGTTAATGGCAAAAGAAAACAGAAAAGTGACCCTCATGAAGTCACCCTTTTTCTCATTTTTCTAGGCTGGCTACAATCAATAACTCATTTCATCCTCTTCATAACCCTGTCCCACATCAGTGTGTAAATCTAATCATCTGCTGGTATGTTAGCCAACAAGCCATCCTCCATCTGCTCTCTCTCTCTCTCTCCCCCTCTCTCTCTCTCTCTCTCTCTGTCTCTCTGTCTCTCTCTGAAGAGTTCACCAGACCACAGCCAATTACCAAAGAATTTCTGTGACGTCAGGAGGATGCGATATTGAGATTATTTATACTTTGAGTTTGTCGGTTTTCATCTTTTAATCACGGCGCTGATCCACCAAATGATGGCATGGTAAAGAGCTTTACGCCTGGACTCTACCCAAAGGTGCTGCATTAACTTTCAAAAGTTTAATTTTGTAAACCTCAGAGGTATAAATAGAGCCCTATATTAAAACCTTCATGTTTTAAAGGGACTTGGTAAAATTGTTCAGATGAGAGAAAATGGTGCTATTAGGTAGTGACTTCAATGCTAGATGTACAATTAAAGATAATCTGACAGTTTGAATGAACACAGACCATTATTAAAGGGACTTGGTAACATTGTTCAGATGAGAGAAAATGGTGCTAAGGTAGTGACTTCAATGCTAGATGTAAAATTAAAGATAATCTAAATGTTTAAGCGAAAACAGACCATCTTTAATGAAAAAAATTTGGAAGAAATGATCTGATCGATTCCTGAATTCTCCCAATTGTATTATTATTATATTTTAATTAAATTTTAGGTGAATATAAATCGTCACAAAGCAATGAATTGGCTCTACAGCTGTATATACCATTCCAAACATTTAAGTGTTGAAAGATTTTTAAAAAAGTCTGTTTTATGTATTATTTTTCAAAAAAACCGTTGGGGAAAACTCATAAATTGGCTGGGAGAATTTACTGTTTAATAGAGGGCGTCGCACAGTGATGCCTTGAAAGAAAACCATAAATATTTATGTGGTTTGAGAATTTGTTCAGGATTTTTTGCATGTTAGAGGGTAGGTACAGTAGAGAGTATATAATAAGTATAAACGTTTTATAAACAAATTACACAGTTTTTTCATCAACCTTCAACAATGTTACTGGTTCTCTTTAATAAATCTATATTGTGTAATTTGACCCAACAGGATTTTTTTGTTCTGTCCCCATTGTGTAATATGTAAACACTCTGTTGTTGCATTGTAAATGATACCCTGGCCCTAGGAGTTTCAAGGTGATCTTTTTAAAGTGGGAACAAAACAAAAACAAAGTTGATAAACATTAAAAAATGACAGGTCATTAAAAATTCTAATACAAGTTATGATATTTTATTTATAAAAAACAACATATTATTCTTTAAGCTGGGAAAACTACAGAGAATTCAAAACTATCTGCAGATGTTCTGATATCAAATATCATGACAACACATTCACAGATTTTTGAGTACCGTAATTAACGGTGTATAAACCGCACCTTTTTGCCGCCGAAAAAAATTCAAAGTCGGGGGTGCGGTTTATACACGGTACACCAAAAAAAAAATTTTTTTTTTTGATTTATGGCGCTATGCCTGGCAATGTCTCCTAGCTCAGTAATCGGTGTGTTGACTCACCACTCGGAAACTAAAACAACACTCAAATTGGTCTGTCATCTTGGTTTGAAATTAATCTTTCTGATAAATATCAATATGTAGTTTATAATATTAATTCCTCCAATTTTTCTTCTATTATATGGTGTACCACAAGGTCCTATTCTAGGCCCCCTTCTGTTTTTTAAATTTACATTAATGATCTTACACATTCAGCTGCACCTCGCAGTTAACTGAAAGGCCTTCCCGCGTGGGTTTTTTAACATGGACCCGGCAACAAAAGTCGGCAAAAAAAGTTTTTATTTTTTTAAATTTTTTTAAAGGGCGTAAAAGAGGGGTGCGGTTAATACACGAGGGCGGTTTATACAACGTTAATTACGGTATTCAGTTTCACCTTGAAATACGCATCCATAGCACTTAAAGAGAAGGTTGAGTTCTGGAGAGAGGTGAACAATAAGTTGTGAGCATTTTCATTGTTATGCAAGTATGGAAGAACATCAGAGTAAAAATATTCCTGAAAAGCATTGCTCTCAATGCCTTCATATTCTAAATATGACATGTGACAGCTTATAAATGTGGGCCTCATTTTTATGACACATGTTTGTGTAGTCTAATATACACCTTTCTGTGTACAGTGCTTGTTACTTTTACCAAGACTGGGCCAAATTTCTTATCATTTTGATGATTCCAGAACCATGTAGTACACACAAATACTTATATGCTACATCATCATCATTATCATTTCATTATATTTTTGTATGTCCATTCTTTCAAAATGAGAGAAAAATGTTTATGGTGGTAGTAGCCTATTTAAAGACCAAGTGCGTTGCACATAGATAAGGTTTTTAATACAGCTCATGCTTGCCAGCTAAAGAAACTAAAGTAAATTTGTTAGAATAATTATGTCACAGGAGCCAAGGGTACATGTAGATGGTAATTCTGTAAATGATAGCGCACAAGTAAGCAATGTTGTTAGGCACTCTCGTAGCGGTAGGAGGGTGAATTGCCCAGTTCGCCTTGATTTGTAAATATGTTAATTTGATCATATTATCAGATGTTTATCATTGTTCGTATGATCACATGTTTATTATTGTTCATATTATCACATGTTTGTCTTTGTTCATATTATCATTTTATGTTTATCATTGTTCATATTATCACATGTTTATCTTTGTTTATTATATTGATACTATGTTGTAAATATGTTTGTACTCTCATACCCTGAGAGGGGGTCGATAGAGTCAATAAAAACTTACAATCAATCTTACAATCAACTTTTTCTGATCGATTCCACACCGTTTCCTTCACAATGCAATCGCATGACCAGAACTCAACTTTATCACTAAATGTCCTTGATATCTATTTATATGTATCATTGTGGAAAATACAATGAACATTATGCAAGTAAACAACAACAAAAAAGCCCCAAGGTGCCTTTCTCATCATGACCTAACCTACATTGTAAGAGCACTTAATTTGATATTGTAATGCCACTCAAAGAGTCAATACCCTCATCTCATATTACTTCACAGAATGTAGGAATGACTTATGTATGTAGGTCTGAACCGTAAACAACTCCTAATTAAAGTAAACCAGAGTCAACAAACTTTAGTTGTCTTCAGGAACTGAATGAATCAAAGTCATAGTGTAGTAATTGACATCAGATACCCATGAACTGTCTTCCCATGCACCTACATGTACATTATGACTCTTGGGGTGCCATTTGTGGCTTTCTACTTTCCAAAAGTCATGATCTTTAGCTATCACTTTGATATCAACTGAATGACACTCCTACAAAGACTTACATTTGGTCAACTAACCCTTAAACAGTCAAACCTGCTTTAGTGACCACCTGTCTACAAAAACCACATTTTTTGTTTCCCTTGAAAATGGTTTCTCATTGAAACATGTAATAAAGGAAACTGTCTACAAAATCACCTGTCTTCAAAGACCACTTTTTGTGTTTCCTTTGGGCGGTCGCTATAGACAGGTTTGACTGTGCAACAATTACCCCTTAGGTACATCTTACATGTAAATGTATACTTTGATAAGCCCCCACCCCCTTCCCCTATATCTACTTCTTTCACTTTTGTTGATACATAGCAAGATACTTGCAACTCTGACTTGCTGTCATGTCTTTTCTTCTCCTTTATAGAACTAATTGAAAACAATGAAAACAATCAAATTAATGACCCAAGATCAGAATCTAAATTATCTTTTAATTTTTCTCTCTGTTATCTAACTAACTCAAGTCAGATCATTAAAGAGTGTATTTTTTAAATCATCATGGTCCAGTGGATATGTCACTGGACTGTTGATCAAAATGACAAGGTACTGGGTTTGCGACCTCTTAATACTTCCCTATTACATCCTTGGGCAAGACATTAATCCTGCCACGATTGAGCACTCCACTCAGGTGCAGTAGATGGGTCTGGTAATCCTTGAAATGCACTAAGTGAGCACTGCTGATACTTGTTGGTTCTGAAGCTGGGTAATGATTTCCAAGGATCTTTGTAATTGCATCAGACTATTATACCATACTAATAATGTTTAAAGTGCAATATGTGCTCTACAAAAACAAAAATATTATTTATTGGCGTTATTTCAAGTAAAAGGCATTTGCATTAATGATAAAGACGCCTTGTAACATGCCAGGCTAGACAATGTGTATGCACATCGAAATGCTCGTTGCAAATAAATTGTGTTGCTATTGACAAAAGTAAAAATAACAAAATTGCTTCAGGTATTTTGTGCATTAAATAGTATGGGTGTGAGTCCCAATTTGTTTAGTTTTTAGTTTTGCACATTCACTTTCCTTTACATTGATGAACATGATATAAGAAGCAGGACAGACAGACAAACCCAAAATACAATGCCTTGGCATAAAAATGGATCGAGAACCAAATGTTTAGACTAGCACAAGAGAGAGATCATGTGATATTTCTAATTTTTTTAAATGACTAAAGATTAAAACAGCTTCAATTGGAATAATATTGCAGTCATAATTTGGGTAATATACATACTACTGAATTCCGCATGCAAACAATGTTTTACTCTACTTGGAATCGTCTAATATACCTCATCAAATATTTTCATGTAATAACCTCATGGACATCCAGTATCATATAGCTGTTATGACATAATAGGCATATTACAATTACCTTGATAACTATGAAACCAAAGCTGTCACACCTTATATTAAAGCCCTAAAACCTGGTAGGCCTATCTGTAGACAGTCTCAGGTGTAAACAACCTATTCACACATAAAAAGCAAGGTTGTGCTCATATTCTTAGAAAATACAGTCACGTTCTGTTTTACATTTGTCATTCAACTTCTCATGTTCAAGGTACATTACATAAGAATGTCTGGATTTCTAGGCCACCATGGTACAAAACTACTGCAGTCCCGTTTATTTTCCTACAGAATATGGATTTTTTGAGCTAAATGGATCATTTGAAGTGATCTATATATTTCTTTTAAAGTAGAGCAATGAGTAACTGCGTGGAAATTGTGTGAAAAGATGTGCAATTCAGGTTACATTGGACATCTAATATTCCATGACGAGGAATGATGGCTCAGTGTTTTAGAATCGAGATTGATAACAGTACTAGCAGTTGCTGGACCTGTATCTTTCTCTGTCCCCTGGTGGCCCACTTGCCAGTGCTGTATCACTGACATACTGTATTAGCAGTTATTTTCATGAATTTCACGAATTATTCATTGATTGCAAAACATCACGCGAAAGTATTGCCAGCAAGTAATGTTGCATTACAAAAGTAAGGCCTGTTGCATGTCACACACAGTGTCTATACAATATAGCTACTACCAAGTCATGTATCACGTTTTGAGACTTATATTTACATTTATTTCTTTGAACATAATTCTTATATCATGATGATCATGATATTCAGTAATGAATTCATGCTCCTTGGAAATAATATGATATTTACTGAAAAGTACATAATTGGTAGTGGCTTTACATGAATTTAAAGACTCACAAATTTGTCCTTGAATCCTTGATACGCGAAAACATTGGCTTATACATGTACAGTACATGTACCCCTTGGCCATTAAATCACTAGTACCAGCATGTATAAACAATATTATGTATTTAATGAATAAATACATAATAAATATGTCACAACAACAATTTGAATTGAAAATAAATAACAAAACGTGATAAAACTGTGCATACCTGATCTTGTAAGAAGAGTTCATTCGCCTCTGCTACCAGTCTGTCTGTTGCTATGACGCCTCCAAGGTTATGTAACCACTCATTCTCGACGACCAGAGAGATAACCATCAAGCACTCCACCATCAGCTGGCGGTACTCCTGCTCAGGAATCCTACAATTTAAATCAACAAAAACAATTCATTAAGAGGATGGCATAATGGATCTGGGGGGTGTTTCACAAAGATTCTAAGTCAAACTTAATACTAAGTTGGGCTTCAATAATAATATGGAGAGCCATTTGTAGCCTTATAATGAAATATATTCAAAAGCAAAATTTCAAGTATTTTAGACTTTTCATAAATTCCACATCAAGAACGTGATATCTCCCATGATAATAGAAAATATGAATGATTTGAACCAACATTTTATGCCTTTTAAAATAACTTTTACAAAATATTTTCAAGGATGCTAATGGCTTTTCAGATATATGAGTAAAACATGGCAAGACTTCCACTTTAGACCACTACAACTACAAGTAAAAGAGATTCTAAACAAGCCAATGGCTCTAATTTTCTCATTATTGTCATCAAACTGAATGCATCACAAAGCTCCAATAGAAGGTTGCAAGTATGATAGCTAAATGAATCATGTTTACAAAATATTTTTGCAGTTGAAATGGATATATATAAATTCATTATATTTTACATGTAATTGTTATTTGTTTTACATTTTATTAGAGCTTAACTTTTTATATTTGATTAATTGGTCAGTCGCAATACAAGGACCACCTCCTTTCTGGCTGCTACCAGCATTAGCAATTTCCTTTGTATTATTCACATTTGTAAATTGATTCTGTGTATTTCTGTGTTTATCTATGTTAGTAATTGTAATTGTGTGAAACTTTGTATACTGCTTTTGTTTTACCCAGTATGTTTTGTATTGCTTGGCAAAATAAATTGAATTGAATTGATTGAATATATTTTTTTAATATGCGTAGTATTTTTGAAGCGTGTTCATTTATAAATGTATTCATGACCTATCCACGGGTTAGTCTTTCATTTATTTGCATTGATGAGGCTCATCCCTCAAGCACCTTTAAGAACACAAAGTCACTCTTCATAAAGAGCAGGAGGCGAACCCCATATAGCATTACACATTTGTATTCCAATGATTTATACCTAGGGAGAGTCCTATCACTATGAACATGATGGACAAAGAAAGCGGACAAAATATACAGTTCCTCAGGTAGACAAAGGAACATCCCTTCACTGCTATTGTGTAAAAATGTGTAGAACAGGTGTCACATGCATATTCTCCTGTTTTACACATGTTTACATAATAGCAGTGAACGGATGTTCCTTTGTCTACCTGAGGAACTGTATATTTTGTCCGCTTTCTTTGTCCGTCATGTTTATAGTGATACCTAGGGGAGTGTCCTATGTGCTATAGTGACAGGTCAGAGTAAATAATGTATTAACCCGTTCTCTACTGACTTCATTCATCTCCATAGGTTTAATACAGGGGCCACTTGGATTCAGTAGGCAATGGGTTTATAATACTAAGATGGTTAGGAGGCATGAGGACAAACCTGTTGAGAACCTCTTCCACTCTGAGTGCAAACTTGAACTCATGAGGGGTCATCTCACGGGTCAGGTGCTGGGGTAAGAAGTGACTCACAATGCGTAGGCCTTGACACTGGAAGAAAAATATCAATAATCACAACGTTAAGATGCATTACACTTCTTTGGTTCCGAATGGTAGTACACATTAAAGATACTATGTCCCTTTTGCAGCCAACATCAAAATTCTGTAGAACTTTGCATGAATTATGAATATGTCATTTATGTCCTATCTGTGAAATTGAAACGTTAGCAGTGTCCTAGTATTCCAATTATGCAAGGAAACCTGTTTACTTTCTAGACTTCCCTGTCAGACACTATTGAGCGACTGACTAACATCTTTTTTTATTTGGTAATAACATAAATAACATGAGCTGTAATAGGTACATGAGCATTTGTCTACATCAATAACCCACTACTTGAAATGGCCAACATCAAACTGATTGAATCTTTGTGCAGCACAAAACGTACAACCATTCGGTACAAGGGTCTGAAAATCAGACTATTACTTAGGTCATTACAATCACTTACGTCGATTCGACAACTAATGGTCGTTATTTTCTCACAAAAAGCCATTTTCGAACCCTTTCGTTTTGACAGTAGTTCTAAATAAGTTTTGTCTCTCAAATGCTGTTGGAATTTAATCTTTCATTTTTTTGACCTGCAAATGGGACATAGAACCTTTAATGTACAGTACATATTCAGTTTACAAACATGAAACACAAATTTTATATTCCAAACAGAACTGAAGTTTCAAGATAGGCAAAATATTGACGCCTTGCAAGCCCTTAAAATTAATACAATGGGCATGCTGCAAATTCTGTAGGGGGGGGGGGAGGCTATATATTGCTACTTCACAATATAAAATCTGTAACATATGACAGTTAAAAAAAAATTACCTTTTCTAGAATCTTCCAGACTTTAAAGTAGAAGTCTGGCGGTGCCCTGTTGAGGGCGCCATCTAACCGTCGTCTTCTCAACCACTGACCCTGACGCTCCGTCAGCTCCTCCTCCATCAAGTCACCACTCACCGTGGAAAAGGGCTTTTCTGAGGAACTCTGAAAGGCAGAGAAAAAAGATAAGAATAGTACTTCATTGAAATCCTTGTATTATGATTGCTATCCACAACCATAATGCTCCCGTACAGAAATATGATTTTGACAACATACAAATTAATTTCTGTAGAATAGGAATAAAATACTAATAATAATCATTTTCCAATAGATTTTGCAATCAAAACTCTTCTTTTTGTAAAAGAACAGATCATTCAGAGGCCTAAAAGATCCCTGCCCCCTCCATATATACCCATGACACAATGCACACCCAAAACATGACACAATGCACACCCAAAAGTGTGGCATTATACCTCATCATAATTTCACTGCCCAATCATGAATTCTATGAACGTTTGAACTTCATACTACAAATCAAAAACAAGTCACACACACCAAAAAAAGAAATCACATTGGAAAGGACAAGCATATGTTATGGTTTACACTGTGCCATGTTGTAAATTTGAATCTCAATGCAAGTAACAATCAAACTCTTCTGAAACATTAACCTATCAGGGTCCATCTTTCCACAACTGACAGCAGATGGCTGGATGCTGATTGGCTAATACCAGGGAGGTTGCATTCAAGTGTGTGGATACTCACTGTGGATATCTGACCCTTGAGGTAGGACATTCCATGGAACTTGTTGGATCGTGAACTCACAATAGACAGCTGGCGTTCCATTGTACCAGTACGATGCGATGCTGTAAAGAAGATGCATCATCATCAAAGACAATTAATCTTACTTTCACTTGCAGACTTCAAGGGCTATCCAACCCTTGTAATAAATTGATTTGTATGAAAGCAGAAAAATAACAGAAACAGAATGGCAAAAGTTTGAAATGAATCAGACTAATAGTAAGGAAGTTATGAATGTTTTTAAAATATGAAATTACTAAGGTCTATGCGAATCTCAAATTGGTGGTTTGGTTAGTGGATTGTGACGTAGGACGTGGATAACTCTCCCATTTGCATTGTAAAGAAATATCACTAATTTCTGTTTTTCTCGTATGTTCCTTCTCCCTTGGGGCACTACTCAAAATATATTATAGAAACCATATTATTATAGGTCCTCTAAAAAGAATAGTACCTCTTGAGCCATGAATTTTTTTAATTTTTTAATTTTAGTAATTTGATATGTTGGAACAGATGGGAAAGTAGTCCGGCACTACGTCACATTGAAATTACTGCTTCAGCCAATTTGAAGTGCCCATACGTATAGTGATTACAACTGTAACAAATGCATAACTTTCTTATATTTAGTCAGATTTAATTGAAATTTTCATCAGTTTGCTTCTCTGATTTTTCTGCTTTCGTTTAGTGTAGTTATCTATTTGGGTTGGATTTTCCCTTTAACACACTATCACCATTACCCCCACACTAGACAGCTGTCAACAAAGTTTTGGGGGTTACTAAGATCCGAGATCTGAGATATCACAAGTATAAGTTTACCTGATCAGACTACACAAACTATGGCAAGAGATGTGAATAGGAAATTTTGTTTTGCTTTTAATCCACAAGAACTCTTTAGAAAGTGCAATGATGACCAAACAAGCACTGAACTTAGTAAAGCCTGTGATCAATTGGTTAAAACTGGTTAAAAATGATGTAACTGACATACAGACATAAATATATAATGAAAATAATGTTTATTAAATAATACAAAAAGAAAGGAAGATTATTTTCTTACTTGTGTTGACCATGAACTCTCTACTGCTGAGGATGTGATGCAGAAGATCCTTAATTTCAAAAGGACTTAATGTGACCAGCTGCTCATACGCTTCATTCACTGCAAGAAAGGAGTAAAGCAATTTGATTTTAAATGGGGGGAAATGAGTAATGATATGCATAATGACATATTTAAAAGAAAGATAACAGCAAGATGCTGGTGCCACTACCTCACCTGTCAGCATTTAGTTTCAAAGTACAGGAAAATGTATTAAAAAAAATACAATTTGAAGTTGTTCAAAACATAGAAGATGATTGAAAGGGGTCATCTGTTCTGTGCAAAAATCATTAATTTTGCTATATCACTTGGAAACCATGAACTGATCCATGCTTTCAATTTGTTTCAAGTGATTGTTGTCCTAAAATTGTATAGCAGTTCAGCCTCTGAGTTCTTCAAGTGATTGATACTAACTAAGCAAGATATCCTGCTGGAGTCTTTGGAAAATGCATGATATTCCAAAATTAAACTGAATCAAATAGGTTAAAGCAATATAGTGACAGCAGGGTTAAAGTGAGGAAAATAAACGAGCACCGATAAAATCTTGGCATGATAGGCATATCAGCTACAAGAAGCCAACATTATTAAGATGTGAGTTGGTCTAGGGCAGGCCTTCTCAACTAGTTTCTTAGAAGCGCCAAAACAAAAATTTATTGAGGTTGAAGTGCCAACCTGTATGTTTGGCGACTGTGTTTCGAGGGAGCGTAGCGACCGAGCCGATAGCGGGTGGGGTCCAGGGGGCGAAGCCCCCGGAAGCTAGTGGAGTTTAGGGCTTTTTTAAGGCCCAGATGTCGCAATTTAACACCTTTTTGTTCCATAAAACATCAATCATAATTTCATATTGATGTGAATTAATTAATACAATTCCTGGCTAAAATCTACACTGGAAGTTAATTTATATGTAGTTATTTTGGTGCAATAAACACGGAAAATGTCAAAATGAAGTGAAAATAAAACAAACAAAATGGCTTGCTTACATTTTGGGCTCAACTTTTTAGTTTTTTTATTTTAAAATATTCTTTTTTTATTTTTTCTTTCTTGAATTTTATTTTTTAATTTTTATTTATTTTTTATTATTTTGGGGGAACAGCCGCGCGCCACTCTTACTGACCGCAAGCGCCACGAGTGGCGCGCGCGCCGCAAGTTGAGAAGGCCTGGTCTAGGGGCACGTTTACTTGATCAGCTCTCTGTCTTTGCCTACCAACTGGCTCAGGACGTCCTAGTCCGAACTGAGTCACTACTTTTGGATGATGACGTTAAAGGTCGGTCCCCAGTTGTAAAAAATCATATCTGATTGATACATGTCTGTATTGCACACACACACACACACTATTTCTTGGGGTTGTTACCTTCGCATTCCATGGCTCTAGCAAGTTCAGAGGTCATGACCTGTATAATCAGCCCAACCCTCAGTCTCAACATCTCAGTGAAGAGGTTTGGCTCCGTACAGATGAACATGGAGAGGTAGATCAGTAATTCCTGTTCAGGAGGAAAGTGAATCAAATGAAAATAACGTAGTTCAGAATTAAGGGAATATTTTACAGAACACAAAAACTTTTAAATATTTTTTTTTTGTTATACTGAGAATATAAGGTAGGATGAAGGTAAAAAGAAAATGAACATGGGAAAGATCAACTTTAGGATGAATGAAAGAAGAGAAGAGGAAGGTGATTAAAAAGGAAAGGAAGTAGAAATCCAAATAAAACCTACAAAGAATACAATACATAATAAAACTATGATGAGATTGTTGGTGCTTATGTTGGTGTTTTTTTCAGTTGCCATGAAAGAAAAGGAAAAGTTTCCTATCGGATTTTGGTTACTTCGAATTGTATTAGTACAGAATATTGACCATAAAGCAAGGGTCACCACAACACATGTCGTAGAACCACCGTCTCTCTGCAATTTACCTGTGTAAGCACAGCCGAGCTGCGATCCTCTCCGCAGGCCTCATAGATGAGTGTCTCTAGCTCCTCTGGTGGGAGGGGTGCAGTGATGATCTTCTCCCTGGGCTCTGGGGGTAGACCCACTGACACCTGCTTCTGTCTTACTAAGAGGTCAGTCACTGACTTGGCAAGGTGTTCCACCCTCTTGCATAGGATACCGGCCGTGTGACGCACCACGGACCATGTCTTGTGATGGGCACTCTGCAGGGATAAAGTGGATAAAGTTGATGAATTAATAGCTATATCACAAATCGTATCCGGACACCTACCCCTTGTCAACGACCCCCTAGGACAACTTTCCTTTAGGGCAACCACCCTCTAGGACAAACAAAATCTGGGACAACTACCCCCTAGAACAACCAGCCCCCGGACAACTACCCCCTAGGATAGTTGTCCTAGAAGATGGTTGTCGTAGGGGGAAGTTGTCTGGGGGGTAGTTGTTCGGGTGGTAGTTGTCCGGGGGGGGGGGGGGGGGCAGTTGTCTTAGGGGGTAGTTGTCCAGAGGGCTAGTTGTCCTAGGGGGTAGTTTACTGGGGGGTAGTTTTCCAGGGGTATTTGTCCCAGGGGGTAGTTGTCCCGGTGGGTAGTCATCCTTGAGGCCTTCAGGGAGAACAGTATGACTACTGATGAGGCTACCCTGGGTAAACAAGACATATTATTATTATTATTATTATTATTATTGCCCTAGGGGGTAGTTGACCGGGGGGTGGTTATCCAGGGGGTGGATGTCCAGGGGGTAGGTGTCCTAGAACCATTACAAATACGTAACACTTCAATCAGTCTTGCATAATCAATAAAAAGGCCCTACAAAAAAAGAAACTGGATACACTTTTGATTCCTTTTGAGGGAATGAATGCAAAAGGTAGTGTATCTCTGCTTCCCATTCAAGCAAAACTGACTTATCTTACAAAGATATCAAGAGTGATGGTAGAAATTGAAACTAAAACAGCAGTAGCAGTACCAAGAACGTAATCAATGACAATACCAAAAAAAACTGGATATACATCCATAAAAAAGATGATAACTCTCATTTGACTAATTTATTAACCCCACTTGCCCAATGCAATCAGATGGTTCTTGTTTTAGCTGGCAGAAATGAATCGATCAAAGCCCCTTTGCACTAGTTTGGCCAGGAGGGATTAGACCTCCCTGCATGGTCACTGACAGGTGGCTATCTCATCAAATTAACATAAGAAAAGGGGGATCATGGGGGACCAATGGTCACCGATTAGGCATTGTTTGCTATATAGAGGGCGCAAGTAGCTACAAGTAGTGCAGACAGGCTTTAAGATACCAATGGGTTGGATAAGAATCATTCCAATCAGGTTGATCTTTTATCTCACCTTGTAATAAAGCTCCTCAATCAATGCCTTGACAGTCACTCCATGTTTACCATTGATTTTTGTGTCCCAATCCATACCCCTAAAAAGAACGTTTGAATTTAATAAACATTAAAATACGATTTTTTATGCACAATCCACACGTATTCATGATGATGATGAAATGTTTTGGATGCAAGTCAATGTGCAGAGCTGCCAACCCCAACTGAAAAAAAATCCTGTTTTTGATCAATAAGTACTTTCCTTTTGTTAGACAACAATTTACAGATTTATGCAAGAGTACATTTTACAAACATTTTGTTGAATATGCAAGAGTTAATCATAAATGATCTTTCAATGAACATCCCCGAATTGCCGATGTGAGATGCTTGTAGGGTACTTTACGGGAGAGAATGGGCAATTTGCCATTCACAATGGCACACACACTTTTTTTTTGAAAATCGTATTTATCGAGGAAAAAATTAACTTCAATTTACTTCTAAAAATCATACAAAATATGATAAAACTCGTACTGGTTGGCAGCTCTACACTGTGGATACAAGGATTACCTTCACAAACACATATCACATCACTGGCCATTCAAAAATATAATTCCATAATGTTAATATACATCATTTTATGCTTTCTATTTTAAAAGGTCTTGGTATTAAACAATTTTTTGTGCCAGTGAGTATCAAAGCAGGGAAAAGATTTTCAATGCTACACTAGAAGCAATATATAAGGCCCCATTTCACAGAACTTGTCATCAGTGACAAATGACAGTTTTTGTTATAAGCTCGTGAAATCCTTGCTTCTGGTTGGTTATCAGCAGATTTGTCACTTATTTTTGTCATTTGTTATTGAAAAAGGCTTTGTTAAACGGGTCCCTGATCTACAAATTTACATTTGTTGCATGAGGTTCTATAATCCCTGGATTGGATTGAAAGTCTTTGACTCATAGAAACAGAGAACAATGTCTAACAAACTTCATCTAATGTCAGCTAATGAACATTACTCAACATGACTATGTAAAGGTGACAATGTTCCCACAGGAAATTGAGAACTAAATTCCATGACTTTCCATGATGACCCACTTTTGCCTTTTCCCATTACCCTTTAACTACCATTTTGTTATGGGTCGGCAGCATCCAAGCTGTGTATTACTACCACACAGTAACGTATATTATTTCTTTTTTGTGATGGCCTCTGCCTCCCCTCAATATTTGCATGACGTTCAATGACTTGGGGAATTTTTTTCTTTCTTTTCTTCATTTTCCATGACTTTCCATGATTTTCCAGTAGAATTTATTTTTCCATGACTTTCCATGACTTTCCAGCATTTTGCATGACCATGGGAACCCTTATGCCTCAGTCACACCTTTGCGTATTTGGCTTGCGTATTGATGCGTATTTATGGCAAGCCGTTTTAACATTTATTCCTATTTCTTGATATCAAGAATTGAATTCATTAAATCAAGAAATTAATTCTTGATATCAAGAACTACCATTGCTTTACAACAGAAAATCATTTCTTGATATCAAGAATTGAATTCATTAAATCAAGAAATTAATTCTTGATATCAAGAACTACCATTGCTTTACAACAGAAAATCATTTCTTGATATCAAGAAATAGGAATAAAAGTTAAAACAGCTTGCCATAAATATGCAGCAATACGCAATCCAAATACGCAAAGGTGTGACTGAGGCATGAGTATTGAACAATATGAAAGAAAAGTGATGTAACCTAATGAACATACTCACTTTGACTCATACAGGTAGTGAACTATGTCTGCTTGTTCATGTAGAGAGTCTGACTCCTGAAGCTGTTGGACTAACTGGGCAGCCTCCTGGCCTTTATAGATCTCCTCCAACTATTACAAAATATAACAAGAAAATAACAAAATGAAAAGGATATACATGAATGATTAAGAGACACATCATCCTCATAGTTTGGTATCCATTTTCTCCACAGTGTGGGGTTGGAGGTTTTATTTCCCCTCATGGCTCTTCTCAAAGACTTAGTCTGCAGCATCTGCCTGGGTGAGGTCTGAGGTCAGATTTTCTTGAATCTTCTTCTGGTGTCTCCTTCCAGGTTTTGTGAGATCTGCCATGACACGCACACGCCAATTATGAGTGAATGGCGATTGATAATTCATTACAATAATTCCCTTGAAGCACATATCTTGTGTGCAATCTTTAGGCACTTACTTCCAAAAGTAGACTCACGGTTCCCATTCTTGTAGGTGTTTTTTTGTTGTTATTTTGGTATTATCGGCGTTTCATTCTTTTTGAAAATATTTTCCTCTTCAAGTATGTTTTCAAGTTTGTTTTAACCTATTGAATTTGTGATCAAATCAACATTTTAGGGCAGTTTTAAGATGTGTGGTATGTTTTTTTTTTTTTAATTAATTTTTTTAATTTTTTTTTAGACGTACTACTGTAATTTGGAGGAAAAAAAGAGATTAATCCCGGGAAAAACCTAATGGTTGGCAGCTCTGAAAGATTAATTAATGTGACTTAAAGGAAACACTACACCTTATCTTCATCATATTCCTATCTATTCAAGCAGCACTAACCTCCTTGTACTCGAACCAAGATGGTGTCCTCTTCATAGGGGAGCCAAACGACCCATCAGCGTCTGGACGGAGGTGAAATTTACCCGGAGATGATGACAGCGGAATTTCAATGCCGGTATTTTCAAAGACAGTTTCATGTGAGTCTGTATCATCTGAAATATCAGAATATAACGATGAAGATGAAATAAATTTCTGCTTTCTGACAATGCTGACATTTAATATAGCATGTATACATGATGATTTGTATACAAAATCTAGCATTAATACCTTGATTGTTCTATCAATAGGATGAACCGAGAATCTGTTATTCTGTTTCATCTAAATATTGAACTAAAACAATGTATCGCTTCAGCAAAGGAGAGAACAAATTTCTGTGACAATGAAACAGAGATTGTCGAAAGGGTGAAAGGTGAAATTTTGTGTACATTCTTTTTAATACTTGCTACTTTCCTTTGAAAAAATGAAATTAATATTAGCTATTTGAATCATTTTTTAATTTTGTTTTTCTAATGAAAAATGTCACACTGAGCATATTCTTAGTAGCACAGCATTATATCTGTAGATGAAAATCAAAATCATGCACTTGAAAAGAACAGAAATAACCAAAATAAAACAAAACAAACGCACACACAAACATAGTACACAGACCGGGACCCTGTAGAGATTAGATATAATATTAAACAGACAGAACAAATTGAAAATATTGCTCTTCCATCTCCAAAGACACATCAGTGAACACCCGTATTAGATACACAAGACCATCACCAAATTGTGTATCAGCTGAAAATTAAAAACATAAGTTGATCATAACTACAATACTTAAAAAAAAAAATATTTTTAATACATTATATAAAGAAACATGCATCAAATTGTGATTATTACCAATCATTGTCTATATTTATATGCAACCATACTTGTATACAAGCAAGCTTCATTGTGGGTGTATCATTCTGCAAGCATTAGCAAGCAAGCTTGAAACTTTTAGGAATGAGTTTCCACCAGGACCCCGTTTCACAAAACTTGCTTTCAGTAACAAAGGCTGAAATCTTATAACAATTTTGCTCTCAGCCAATCAAACACAGTGAATTCTGTAGCTTATATAAATTACTGTAACTGGTTATTGATAACAAGTTTTGTAAAACGGGGCCAGATCAGAAGCAGATAATCTGTAAAGATATGCATGCTCTGCAATCTGTGCAAGATATTGAATTTCAGGTTACTGCTATGAAAATATGTGAGTATCACAGAAGCCATTTCTGTACATGTATACAGAGTTTGTACTATAGTCATTACAATATTCATATCAAAAGCAAATTACATTAAAAGTGAACAGTGTACTATTAATTAAAGATGTTACATTAAATATTGTGATGATTGGTTATAATACTAATTACCGGAGCCTGTTACAGCACATGCAATATATCTTGGGTTACAGTAATTGTGCTTTTAATATTTTCAGGACGGAGGAACTAACTATTATCTAATATACAAATATTTTCAGGACGGAGGAACTAACTATTATCTAATATACAAATATTGAACGCTTTGAGGGACACGGTTAAAACTATTGCCAAAGGTGATCTCAAAACTGGGAGGAAGTCGAGGGATATAGTGCATTCTCAAGATCACCGAGGAAGTATAGTTTTTAAACATGACCTGAAGAATAAGTAGTCAATATTGTTTTATATACCGCATCCCTGTGTCAATTCTCTAAAAATAAATATTTCAACAAAATATGCCTGTCAAAATGTATTTAATTTTAGAGTTCAGGGAGATTTTCCCATCTGAAAACATTGCATGAGTCTCACTGTAACCATTGCGTTCTTGCATTGCACCTGCAAGTGGAATTATGTCCAGTCAATATATTTTGCTATACTGCCCAACAGTCAGTCAGTAGCAATTTTCATGCCTGCAGTTTTGACCAATCACAGGCCTAGAATCTTCATATGCGGTTTATAAAATCTAATACACACTACTGGAGGTGTGCATTGCTCTGGAATCGTGATGCTAACATTCATACACATACACTATTAACTAGAAACTACATCAGGAAATTATCAGAAGATAATTAGAATCTTTCAATACAGGTGTGTAACGAAGTGCACTGGACTGAAACTTCCCAAGGACAGAGGGGCTGCATCAGTTGCTGTGCGCTTTAAATTTAATGCATTGCATTGTCCAACATTATCAAATTTAACAAAGTAATACCAATCTACAGACCAGTGACAGAGGATACAAAAGTGCGACCATATCTTAGGACCAGGATCTTAAAGTGAAAGGGTGCCACAAGGAGGAAGCTAGGCTTGTTTAAACTTCTCAAAAAGTCCTGAATTAAAACACAGGCTGTGGCCTGCCTTTACCAGCCCCTCCAGATAGCACACTTGCGGACAGAGATAGAGTGAAGGCAAGTCATAACTACGCACACAGCCGTTTAATAGCTGCAATTGGCAACAGGAAGCATTTGTGACACCGCACATTCTGCAATTGCAAAATCTGTGAGAGTAACCCCACCACTAATTCACATTATGCTCCTACTTTGAGACAGTGGAAAGAGATTAAGAGGGACTAACTCAGGGCTAAAGAAAGAATAGGAGAAAAAGGGACTGAAAATGAAGATAAAGAGAGAAAAAGAGAAGGACAGAGAGAGAGAGGGACAGAGAGAGAGAGAGAGAGAGAGAGAGAGGGACAGATACAGAGAGAGGGAAGAGAGAGATAGGGAGGGAGGGCGGGGAGAGAGAGAGGGAAGGCGGGGAGAGAAGAGAGGGAGGGAGGGTGGGGAGATACGAGGGGGGGTTGGGGAGAGGTGGAGGAGGGAGCAGAAGCACATCAATCTATACGCTCACAAATAAAATACCAATTAAGCTGTAACAATTACATTATCTCCCAATTTTATGATTCTTAAAGATGGCCATTAACAAATAAATTGGTATAAAATATAAAAAAGACTATTTCTTTTACTCATACAAACACTTTTTTCACGTGAATTATTTACAAACAATAGTACCGAGTAATATTCATATAATATAAATTATATTGCCAAAAAAATAGGAAAATGAAAAGAATACACTGCACAAACGTAGTATTTCATGTTTACCTTGAAAAACATCCAATGGAAAATCAAAGGAAAATTGGTAGAAAAAAAATATAAGGGTATCATAAACTAAATAGGCAAACAAAAAAACTTTAGTCAATCGATCATCAAAATTTTAACTAAAAAGAAAGGAAAAGTAGTCAAAGTTTTGCTTAATCTGGCTACATGCGATTACACAGTCAATAAAACTGCAAAGCATCCATGATTAATTTGAAAACAATGCAGCTATTAGTCACTATTCAGTGTTGAAAAATCATCTAATACTTCATAAAACATCAAAACAATATTTTCCCATGCTCTATTGACAATTTAATCTTATCTGTACAACTACATGTTGTTGGATCATTTTTAAATGATATTGTGTTGAGATTGTGAATTTAAAATTACCCTTGAAATATTTAATCAGTCCAAAATCATAATCAGTCCAAAATCATACCTCACCCCCCCCCCCCCCATTGCATATTGGGTTACTAGGGGCATCTCATAGGATAATGCATCTTTGCAACCAATGAGAGAATTAAAACAGCACTGCGACATGTTCATCATATTACAATTTGAATTATGCTTGATACCAAACATTCAGATGTAAAATTTCTACTGGAATTTTGTAAAATTATAAAAAGTCAAAGATAGTGGGTTATCCAGAATTCCCTTCTCCATGTTAAGACAAATTTTAAAATCCAAGAAATCATGCTTAATAGAATTTATGGATTTGTAATGAATAAAATCCAAACCCTCCACTCTAAAAAGAGAAAATTATGAGGATGGAGATGACCAAAAAAAATGTCCAAGATGCAACCTAGCCCAACTGAGTCATAGCTATTAGTATTGCACTGCAGACAAATGGTAATTTGGTAAGAATGGGTTTGTTTCTTTTAATAGCGAAATCATACCGCTGCTGCAGCTGCTACTGCTGCTGCTGGTGGGAGATGAGCTTTTATCAGGAAGGTCTAATACCAGAGTAGGGGACGACTCAAACACTTCATCCTCATCCTCCTCGATTGTGTTACCTTCTAGTAGCAAGGAGGTCGTATACGGGGTCGTGTACGACTCCACGCTGCCTTCCCGCTTAAGCTTAGGATGATGCTGATGCTGATGGCGGTGATGGTGCTCTTGCTCTTGTTGCTTTTGTTGCTCAATGAACTGCTCTCTGATGTGGGTGAGTGTGGGAGACTCCACATGACGTATGGAGGGCATGTTAAAGTTAATGGAGGCCTTGCGATTCAAAAGGTACATGAGCGGCCGTGTATCTAGTGGTCGTGGAGAAGCACATAGAGTGTTGGAATACCAAGAACATGTAAGCTTTTACAACTGATGCTATTTTCATTTACATTCATATTCTATGCGCTCATTACATAAAACAAAAACATCTAATCTCAAATCTACAGCTAGTGATATAACAACTACAGCAGCAGCATACTGATTTGTCAGGACATTGGCAAACTTCTTATGGGTTTGAATTATTTTACTTATATGGTACATTATATGGTATTAAAGATTCTTTATGAGAGAAAATATTCTCTAAAATTAAATTTACAGAGTATCTCAGACTCTCAGCAATGTAGCTTATAGCCCAGGATAGACTCTCCTTAAACCAATGATTAATACTTACTACATGTAAGCCTAAATTGATAAACCCTTTTAAAAATAAGCCTTAAAAGTTAATTTTGAAATCATTTTGATCATATGAGCTCCTTTATATGAATACTAAAAAGATGTGATTATTCAATGGAAATTCAATCAAAAGTTGGAAAATATTACCCACTACTTTTCTCAAATTGGGACATGAGGTGATCACAGAGATAAAAATCTACTAAAATCACAATCACTATAGATACTAAAACACAGAAACTGTACATCTACAAACATATTGGTTTTGGTTTAAAATCCTAGAAGCAAAGTATTTAAGCATGGCAGAGGCGGATGTAGATCTTTCAAGAAGCATTACAACAAAAATATTTAACTAGATGGATGAATGAGAACTTGAATATTTGCAAAATGTCAACAAATATCGCACAAAAATGAGTGAGTTTTTAACCGGTGCCAAATCGCTTCTTACTCTATGAAAAATGCTATGTGTGATCAGCTTGTGAAAAATAATCAAGAATGCAACTGCTAATTTCTTTAATTTTGCTTGATTTCAGTATCAAACTCTTTAATTTGGCAGCTCCTCAGGTCCTTTTGATGGGACTCTTACGCTCTAACTCCCCAAAGGATTTCCTCAGCATACTGGGTGCACTAAACCATGGTCATTGGTAATACGATCACACATCTAATACCCACTGTTCAATAGCATGGCAGAGATGACAAGTGAATGCAATGGACAACCAATTTATTGCTCAATTTGATGTTTGCTTCAAATCATTCTTAGAAAAAACAACTGATCTTACCATACGATCCTATAGGAGATAGGACGCCTATAAGAGCATGCAGAAGGAATGATGATTAGAAATCTACAAGTTCTAGATTTATCTCTTTGTATTGAATTCATCACAAGCCTTAACCACAGTCAATTATTCAGTTTCTGTCTAAAATGACGCTATACTATTTTCAAAAGCCTAATTGAGAGTTTTTCACTGAGACTATATGATTATACAAGAGCCTTCATATAGAGATTCAAAGACTTTTAATCAAGCGCACGTATAATTTGTTGCAAATAAAAATATAATATAAAATTAAGAAGGACTGGACAACACAAGACATAGATAAATATGTATATATATATATATATGCACTTTCATTGAAAACATTTACACAAAATTATTGTATTGCAAATATATATTGGATTTATCATTTTGATTAGCGATTGAAAAATATTATTAATCCTCCTGGGTATACTGTGCCTGAAAAGGGAAAAGCAAATCATGGTGATACTAAGGTCTCGCCTTGATCACATATACTTTGTCTCTAGTTAAGACAGGTAGGGAGTAAAGAAAGTTAGAGATCTATTATGGTTAATGCAGTTCCTACATTTTGAACTTGATAGTTTCCTATGAAAGCAATGGTGAGAACTATATCTGTTATTTTTTTTACAGCAAGTATACATTTCCTCTATGTTGCCCAACAAGGCAAATAAGAAACGGTCAATACTGAACACTACATTTAAAAAGTACTGTAATACTTTTGTAACAAAATGACCAGTCTACAAATGTAGTCAAAATTTGAAATGCTTTTTCCCTATGAATCATGTAATGAAAAACTGTATTAACGTGTTATAATTAAAATATAGTTGCATACATCGGTAGTTATATCATCATCATTTGTGAACTGGTCTATTAAAACATACAAAAAAGAACATGCTTTTCCCTTTGTGTATCGTTTGAAAATTGTTTTAAAGGCCTCCTTTATCCATAAAGCCCACCACACGCTATATGATCTTCCTGCAATTTGATTTTCAAAGAAATAGCAATTATATAGCAATATATACAAATCTAAACAAATATCATCTTCCTGATACAGGTTCTAAATAATGATAAGAATACTCACAACCAGAATATCAGTGCATTTAAGCCTTCTATTCAGAATAAAAGCTGAATCGGCTTCAAATTGTAAACAATCGCACTACTGGTATGACATCACTCCATTCTGAGCAGATTTACCTATTCCTCCTCCAAGGAAGCTTGAAATCAATTGAAATATTGATTTCATTCATTCAAAGACTATGCAAATCATCAATCATTAAAGTTTAGAAGCTTCAATGTTTATATCAAATGTTATTGCAACTTATTCCAAAATCAGATCGCTGTCAGATTGTACAGTGTGCGCTGGGTTTAAAATTCAACATGCCAAACAAGGACATAGCTTATGTACGTTTCATTTTGACTAACCTGGATTAGCAGAGCTCTCTTCTATATAGATGGACCTTGTTCTTTGGACAATGCCATGGAAACGAGAGGAGGACCTGGGATTATCTCCCGTGCCCTTATCAAGCGTGTGAATAGATGATGATCGTGGAATCTCTATCGGGGTTGAGGTCATGAGGTGAATCCCTCCTTCCTCTTCATCAGAGGACTGCTGGAGTTGCTCCTGTTGCAGGATGTGGAGATGCTGTTGGAGGTCATGGTGGTTGCCGTGGTGATGACCGTGGTGATGGGAGGCGTCTAATTGTTTGGCACCTCGTAGGCTAGGCTCGGGGACAGAGGAGTCGCTGGATGGCTCTAGGGCCTGAGAGAGCTCTGAACCTGGAGAGTAGTCATAAAGAATCATAACATAGAATTTTAGTAATCTGAGATATAGTAAAGATACATGCAGAGAGATACAGACAGAGCCTGGCAAAGAGATTGAAAGATAAGATTGCAGAAAAATAATTTAGCCCCTTAAACACTTCTGTTTTCGAGAAAAATTGAATATTAAAATAGCGCTTACAGCCATACAATGGTAGCTGCGACCATGAACATTTTCAGAATATGTAGTTGTGATATATAATTTCCAAACAGGAATAGCTAATCGGTCGATTGTAGTCAAGAAATATTGTTTTATGGCTTAATTAATATCTTGACCTTGAGACGGAGCTATACAACATAAAGAGTTAATCATTTACAATTTCATAACTTTAGAATTGATTTCAACCACCACAACGATCACTGAATGTTGTAGGATCGCGTATGCTTCCACTATGTTCATTTGAATCAAATTCATAACCCCCATACCAAAACTTTGTATTACCTTTAACCTACCCCTTAACCTATCACTGACCTTAAACCCAAAGTACAACCCAAACCTGTACACTTTACATTTTACAAAATGAAACCTAGAGCAATTGTATGATTACCAAAAATGTGTGAAAGAAGAGGGAACACTATCATTTAAAGAGATGATCATTTTCAGGTTGATCTTAAAAATATACCACATAATAGCGGTGTTCTGCTGGTATGATATCCAATCAAAGCACTAAATAGCATGTCACACTCATCGTATGTTCTAAGTAGTACTGAATACAAGTTTATAATACCTGAGGTGGAGAAGCCCTCCAGATAGCTTAGTTTCTCTATGCATGATGTGTTGATGAGGTCAGATAGATTCCTCAACTGGACCTGAACACCGTTCACATATCCAGATTGAAACTTTTGAAAGATGTTGATCATGGCTCTCTGGACATCATCATCTTCTGCAAGGGGTCAAGAAAGAGGAGGTGTGAGGATGATAAAAAGATCACAAATGAAAAATAGGGGAATTAAATTGAGGGGAAAAGGAGGGTGTAAAGGCGATATTAAAGAATTCATAAAACCTGTAAGAGGAAAACATACAAATCATACAGATATCTACAAAATTACAGAACTCAAATGGTTTTGAAATATTGGCATCTGCATCCATATAACGGTAGACCTTTATGAAATATCATAAACAAAAACTAAACAAATGCAAATTTCTTACATTAGAATATATAAACCAAATCAAATACATGTATATCTTTTTATAACAGTGTTATTATTTCAAAGTGACAGAGCTGTATTCTGCAAATTCAATTATAATAGTGAATAGGTATACAAATGCAACATCAAGATCCCAAAGAAAACCTACATATCCTAATATAGCAAAATATGTTTCTTTTACGGTTTACTACCCCTTAATAATAATGAGTGTGCATATATATTGGACTAAACCATAGATATGGCATATGCTTTTAATACAGAAGACTTGGGATTGGCTTTAAAAACTAACATAGCATGACCGAGACACAAGGGCCTAAATTCACAAAAGAGGTTTAAATTTAACCCATGGTTTAAACCCTCATTTACATAACCCATGGTTTAAAATTAGCGCAAATTAAGCGTACCTTGCCTTGCGCGCATCTAATATTGGACCTCTGACTGTGTCACACTTAATTTTTGCTAATTTTAAACTATGGGTTAAATTTAAACCTCCTTTGTGAATTCGGGCCAAGATGTCAGCAATCCCCCGACTTTGAACTTGACCTACCCATCATGCTGTGCCTGACCTCTATGCACATGGTTGGTCGACCCAGCTCTCTCCAGTTATACCTGAGATAGGACATGTCATTCATACAGATGCTGGCTAGAAGGTCATTGTCAAGGGCAAGGTAGAACTGATGATGATCCAAGAACTTTAGCATGATGAGAGGAAAAATAAAAACACAAACAGAATGTACTGGTCAACTGAAGAACTATGGTTCCATGGAAATTATAGTTATAAATGTACAAAAGGCTATAAAAGACAACTCTGCTTTAAAGCTTATTTGTACTAGTTTAGAGGAGGAATTAGACCACCCTACAAGGTCACTGGACAGGTGGTTATCTTATCAACTCAGCTCTCAATTAACATGAGAAAAAGGGGATCATGGGGTACCAATGGTTACCAGTTACCGATTAGGCATTGTTTTCTATATAGAGGGAGCAAGGAGCTACAAGTAGGACAGTGTGGCTTTAATAGAGGTGTGATGCCCTCTTAAAAGTTGTTTTAGCCCTTTAAGTTTGAATCATGGGTGGCAACCACAGTCATGTATAGTTTTTTTAGTTTTAATGCTATCCAATATTGCATATTTTAGAAAGCAAATACATGATTCATATGTGTTCACTAAAAAAATATATATAACTAAACTTAATATGTTTCAGGGATTTTTGAATGCCATAAAGCATATCGCAGGCCTTAAATTAATCAACGGCCGTTGATGCCCCTATGACTGGCCGTGGTGCCCTCCCAAAAAAAGATAAATTCACGGCCAAAAAGGCCGTGCCCTTTTTTTCAATGTACAAACTGGCCGACGTGCCTTTTTTTCCAACTGGACGTGCCCTTTTTTCGAAATTTGCGCTCATAAAACCACCAATTGCGCCCATAATTATCTAAAACTAGACGGCAAGGCGCAAGTGTTTTCCGTGAAAATGCGCCCATAAATTATTAGAACAGTAAAAATACACGAATCACAAACAGTTGGCCGCCCACGAGCTCTCTACTAGCTTCGTATTTAGTGCTTTAATAAGGCGCAAGTGCCGTGAAAATGCGCCCTTAATATATATAGGCTATGCGCTAGCGCACGTACGTACGTTCATAGATCATGCGATCGCTTGATATGGTGCATGCAGTGGACGCACACACGTACGTACGTACAAATCGAAGGCCAGGATCAAGAAAACAAATCGTCAAATGGAGAAATAAACAAGCATTCAAATAGTCATTAGAGATCTGTCGAGGTTTGTTTGTAGGTCTAGTTTATTATTTCATCTCAATAGAATTTAAAATTATCTTATTAATAAGTTAAGAACACCTACGATGTTCTCGATCGTAGTTACATGTACTCCTATTTTGCCACCAGCCGACCTAAATTCGTTTTGGCAAAAAGCTACCCCGCCAGCTTCCCACGTCGAACGTTTCGAGTCCCGGTAAAATTACGCGCTGCGAATCTCCGAAGGTGCATCGGTTTCGTTAGCAAACTTCCAGCCCGACAGCTTCCCACCAAGAGTGGCGAGAGTGTGTGTGCGAGGAACGATTTTGGTTTCGTGAACGCACGTTACGCAACTGAGCTGAGCGTGTCACTTTCAGCTGTCGAATGTCTAAGGACATTTTTACATCTTATTTCATTGGTTAGGCCTATACAACAGTTAAAAAGATAATTTCTTCAAATTTGCTCCTACTACCGAGAGTGTGGCAGAAGGTTTGTGTGTGAGGTGCGATTTCGATTTGGGATACCCAGTAAACTTGCCAAGTCCTTCTGACTTTCGATGTTAGTGAAATTGACAATTTATTTATTCATTTGCTCATCAATATTTTTAGTTACTTTAAAATACTGTTTAATGTGCAAGTTTGATGTTCTTAATCAATCTTTCCTGTTCATATTGTTAAGATTAAAAAGTTATTAAATTGATCATTTTATTCACATTATGAAATTAACATTGTATCTTTGAACTTATAATTAGATTAGGGGCCTATCTGTTTTTGGAAAATTGCCCCTTGCTCTGGTAAATTCCCGTGGGCAAGGGGCAACTTTAAAACAAAATTGCCCCTTGCTCCTGGCTGCTTAATCTAAGCCTTGCGGGCCGCCGCCTTGTTTGTATGTACCGTAGACCTCTATACATTCAGTGAAGAAGCTGGTGCTAAAAGCCATGGGAAATTGATCCCGCACAAGTTTCATAAAATACACATGACATCTAACAAAATAGAATCAATATTTTTGGCCTCGTACTCAATGCCCTTTTTGTAAAAAGATTTTGGCCTTGGTGCCCTTAAAAATATGAGGTACTCTAAGGCCAAACTGGCCTTGCCCTAAAAATGACGAAATTTAAGGCCTGATATCGTAAACATGAGGAAAGTTTGAATGTACCTAGCGTTGACCAGCATTCTATAATCAAGATAACACTAATTCAAAAGGTTTCTTTTGGTAACTAAATCCATTTTTTGTGTATTGATAATGTTTGGTGCTAAGGGGATTAATAACTTACCTGTGGTAGAAAAGCTATGATTTTTTCATGGATTGCGTAGAGTTTACTGGTGCTAAGAATACCCACTTCTTTCTTCACGTTTCCAGATAATCCAAGTTTATCATTGTGACCTACATATGAAGTAAATCCATTCAATCATGTAGTTCAATTGTTTATTTTCAACAAAAATTATGTATTCACCCATGTAAGATAAAGAAAGTAGGAATTCAAGAGTAAAGGACATGTACATCTTATTATTGATGCCTGGCATAACATATATGTAGACTACCATAATGCTTTACTTAAAGGGAACCAAAACCTTCAAACTAAGTTACTTTTATTGTGAAGTTGAAGATATTTGAATAAAATCAGTGAAAATTTGAACAAAATCGGGCAAGGAATAAGGAAGTTAAAGCTTTTTGAAATGACTAGTCACTTGAGGGCGATATTCAATTTGATGACATCATTTGTGGACAACTCTCCATGCCTTTTGTACATTTAATTTCACAATTATTTTGTTTTCTTCGTATTTATTTGTGTTCTTGATCCGACATGTGAAGTAGAATATCATTTTGCATTCTATACCTTGCTTTCAGGGGAGTAGATTATCTCAATCACTAGAAAGAAGGAAAAACATGAAATTTGATGTACAAAAGGCAGAAGGTTTTGGTTCCCTTTAATAGCCTAACAATCTCTCTGGTAAAGATCCGTAATTAGAATGTTACGATGCCTGCCACAGAAACTTTATACCATATTTCCTTGATATAATATATAAAACAAGTACTGGTACTGGTAAGTCTCAAAAATACGTAACTATACATAAAAGGACATGAAGAATTTAAATCTGTAAAAGAACAGAACATGAAATATTCATACGAGTATCAATAGTACAATTTCCATTACTTGGAATCATCAAATCCTAGATAATAAAATGAGCAAACATAAAAATATAGACAGCATGATTGCATCAAATAAACAGGTTTGCAATAACAATTACATAATTGATCATGCATTCAAGCATAAATGCACTCGACCCTGGATGTGCTTCAATTACTCACCCATGAGTCTTGTTATATTGCACAGCGCCTTCGCAGGACGTATTTTGATAGGAGCGACCTCTGCTACCGTCTGGATCTGGATGCCATGTTCTTTCATCTTTGCCTGAATGTAACTATCTTCTGCTAATAATGCAACTGAAGATTTTAGGAAGGAAAAAAAGTGGTTTCAAGTTTAGACATGCCAAAACAGCTTACAGGTAAATGAAAAACATGCATAACCCCTTTCACCTGTAAGTTTTCATCAGAGGCAAAGGAAGGCATTATGTTTGTCAGACTTACATGCCACCGTGAGTAATATTGCGAGTAAGACAAAGCAAGTGTTGAATGGTAGCTAATCCTAAGCTACACATCAACAAATATTTTGCCTCATATTGTTTTAGAAGTTCTCATGGTTAATTCAAAGCAAAGATTACCAACAAATCATGAGGACTTGTGCTCCAAGAAAATGCTCTGCATAATATACTCTACATAAATAAGACTTTCAACTCTTTTGCTTTGGATTATAACAAGTGTCTGTAACAAAAGCTGAAAGTGGACAGTTTTATTCATGTAGGGTCTTTTAAAGGCATCGTTTGACAATTTTAAATCTGAGATGCATGCATGTTATTAGTGTCTGTGATATGATGTAATATTGAAGCCGTAAAAAATTGCGTTTCAAAATGATCATAAAGTGCCTCAAAAAACTTTAAAATCTTTGAGTGACCGGTTATACCATACTCATTTTCCCCAATAGACTGTAGTGTTATAAAACCTGTTAGGAAAATGTTTTTTTAAATTTCGATTTCCAATCAAAAATATCTTGATAATCAGACAGGCGATCGGCTTGTAAAACTCATGGGGTTCCTGACTGACCTACAGGTTTATAATTATCATTGCAGCATGAGGTAAATCCAGGATTTTGTTTCAGAATCTGAGACAAAATTTACCCAATCCCTTTAAGATATGCTTTGCATGAATCCTGTTGACTGTTCCACCATACCTTGAATGACAAGATCCGGTTTAGGTTCTGTAGAGAGTCGTCTGTTGAGGGGGTCAATCTCACCCGGTGCTATAAAGCCTTCCCTGAGGAGACACCCCAGGATGTACAGGGACTGCCCCCACAGCTGAGGCATCTTACCACCGGGTAAACGGTCCTGGCTGCCTGGGTTCTTGTATTCCAGCTCAACCTGTAAAACATGGAGAAGGTCATATTGAAAGTCATTCTGAAGGTTATATAGGGAGGACATACAGGGAGGACCTGGTGAAGTTTTGCCTGTGGACACATCCGAGAATGTACAGGGACTGCCCCCATAGCTGAGGCATCTTTAATACTCGGCAAACGGTACTGGCTTTAAATGTTTTTTTAAACAGATATATGGCACCATAAAAATGCTGTTCATCATCATCATCATCATCAACCTATGAAGCGTGGAATACGTTGCAAAGAAGCGAAGCCATCATGAAAGTCACTTTAAAATTTACATTGAAGGTCATAGCATATTAAACACAACAATAACTCAAGATATACTTGTAAATGCAGTGGTCTCAGAATTTTGGGTAAGGGATTCTTGAGTTTGAAATCAATGTTATGATAATACCGTTGGGATAAGCCATTATACTTTTATTTATTAAAATATCCTTAGGAAAAAATGTAATAGTGCAGGCAACTGGTTGCTTAACTACAGCAATATGATTGTGCCTTCAGCATCCAAGCTATTATCAAAAAATGTGCACATAATTACAAATTGGTTTCATAATGAAATCTGTATGTATACCATACCAGGTTATAAGTACACTTTGTCAGTCATAACAATTTGCATATTCTGTTGTCTAGATGACTACAAGAAAATACCAGGTCAGATCAATAAGTGGGCTCATCAAAAATATATACTCCTTCAAATTACAAATACACATATAAGCAAAGTGGATCTGGGGCCTGTTTCATAAAACTTGTTATCTATAACAACTGCTAAATTCCTATGACAAATTTGCTCTCAGCCAATCAGATGCAACAATTTCAGTAGCTTATAGTAGCTTGTAACTTGTTATTGATATCAAGTTTTATGAAACAGAGTCCTGGATTACCTTGTCAGCTGGTACATAGTAGAGCTCTGGCATGACCTTGGTGCCATTGGGGTTCCTTTGAATGAGTTCCTCAAGGGCTTCACTGTATTCATCCACCTGTTCTTTGCTGCCTCTGAAGATACCATCCAGGACAAGGTAGGTCCAGAAGAGAGGCCACTCACACTCGATGTTCTCAAAGACCTTCAGCTCTGCAGGCTCGTAGTACAGTCTGTTTGGGTCCTGGAAAGACAAGTAGATAACGAATTGTGAATTTGTATGAGAAGACATAAGAGGGCTCATTAGTGACCTTGGACAAAAAAACATCAACACTTGATGAACTACTTTAGTACACTCTTGCTGTTGGGTCAAGGATGAAACACCTCGATTACCTTCTCCTACAGATGCAGTAGGACTTGAATCTGTTGTCTTTGGGATACTGACCAATTTGACTTCATAAACCCATGGAACTATACAACCACCATCATCATCACCACCATAACTGGGATTTGATTAGAGTCACAAATACATCCTAGTCATCATCATCATAAACATCACAAGCACTAAAACAACTGTTATCTCTGTAATTACCATTATTACGATCATAACTTGGACTTGATCGGATCCATATCATTAACTTATATTATCATTGCTTTTTTTTATTAAAGTGGTGATCATCTCATCACCATTGCAATAACCTTGCCCGACCTCTAGTGAAAAAATCTAGCCTTCAACATTCAGCCATAACACAGCTAGAAAGAAATGACATGAAGTTACCTCTTTAGCAGTCTGGTGTCCATCTCTGAGGAATCGCTTGCACCCGTATCTCCCCTGCAGCTTGTCAAGTATCTGTTGTCTTGTCACATTGATGATGGATTCATCATCCACTGCGAAGGCAGGATAACCAATCACACTCAGCAACCCTGCGTCTATCTCCTAAGATGTCAAAGCAAAGGAACATTCAATCATTACATGGAAATGGTTCAAAGGAGAAAGTAAATAACATGTATTTAAAAATAGTCACAAATTTGAGGTAAATGTGGTCAAACGACTGGGGCTTTGTTAAAATTTGCATAACCTCTATATGATCAGAAGTATTCAACTCTCTATTTAGTAACATGGAGTGAAGGATGGCTTAAAATGTTTAATAACAACACTATTCTCATGAGATTTTCCTTCATGAATTATTAAGCATAATATCCTGAAGGTCTGATGGACATTAACTTTGTTTAAAGTCTGTCTGTACTAGTTTGGCCAGAAGGGATTAGACCACCCAGCGTGGTCACTGACAGGTGGCTATCTCATCAACTCAGCTCCCAATTAACATAAGAAGAAGAGGATCATGAGGGACCAACGAGCACCACTTAGGCATTGTTTTCTATATAGAGGGAGCAAGTAGCTACGCGTAGTACAGTAGGGCTTTAAAAGAATACAAGTAATGCCCATATGGCTTTTGGGAGACATGTTGGTGGAATGCTTTAATACAGTGTCTTATCTTGAACAACAGAATCATCCTACAGGAAGAAGAAATCACTGACCTTTGAACTTGACTCTCGAGGCAACATGGAGTGAAGGATGGCTTGACATTGAGCTATCTTATCAGAGTGAACATGGATGACTGACTTCCTACCACCTCTAGCACCAAACAAATCTAAATCATTGATCGCCTCCATAGCACCCTGATATAACAAAATAAGTACATTGATTAATTAATGAGGAATCACTTTTTGTTAAAAGGAAATAAAGAGAACAAAAGAAATGAATACAAAACAAAGAACAAAACAACCAGGAAAGAAGAAACGTAACAAGAATAGACATTCATAAGGTTTGAGATGGAGGCTTTTACATATATCTATTATTCATGGTTGACTAATTAATAATAATGAATAACATAAAAGGATGCTCAAGGCATCTGAAGTAGCAAATACTTCTCTTGATGACATTTTTACCAGCCACCCAGGAGCATTAATCAGGCATGTGCTACAAAATTAGAAATTTAAGTGGGAAAGAACTTGCAAGCATTTGCTCTCTTTTGCTGTTATCATGAAATAACAACACAGGCTTGTTTAGCTTGGATACTCTAAGTGCTGTTTTGCGCATCTAACAAACAAAAAGTCTGAATGCAACAAAATCATTTTGGTCAAAACATATGGATTACATATTAAGAGAGTGACCGAAATATATATATTTTTATAAATCTCTTTTTTTTCATGAACAAGGAAGTCTTTAGGGCAAACACTTGTGTGTGATTGCAGATGCCTTCTATAATCAATTCTATATAAAGTTAAAAACTGAATATATAGATGATTTTGAAGCTGTTTACTGTACCTTGGCCATCCCTATAGAGGTGGAGTTCAATTCTGGTTGACCATGATTGGTCTTGTCTCCTCTCTCCCATACACCATAATCCTACAAAGGAAGAATAGATGAAAGTTGAATGCATTACCACGTTTTCATTTTCAATGGTCCCATCTTCTAGTGCTATATGAATGAGAATAGCATGAAATGTAAAATATCTAAAATCTAGTTATAAACTTACAATATGATTGGAGTACCTTATAGTGACATGTTATATCCAAAATAATAATACTGTAGAACAAAATCAAGCATATGTTTTCTCACCAGTTTCATGTAAATAACAATCAACAATTTATGTGTACCACATTTACCAAGCTGTGTCTTGTTCCTCTAAATGAGGGTGAACTTGATGACTCATATTTCAAGTACCTGTAGTTCCAGCCTCTGCTTTATATGATTTTAGTTTACAAGCTCGTAACATTATATCGTCAGAGATTTTTAGCAGAGATTGAAATCCATGTGCCGCATATTTCATTATAGTGATTAATTTTAAATAAAATATTTTAGGAGTATATTACTGTTTGATATATATAGACTTCCTTTAGTTAAAACATAAATTCTTCAATAAATCAACTCACCGCTATCCTGTAAGCTTCCTCGATATAAAAGACAAGGTTCTGGATAAATGCCACTTCATCTAATGTGAATATTATCTGCAGACCTATTTGTAAGTAAACATAAACATTTTTTAATACAAAAAATTAACAACAAAAATCAATCTTACTGATGGCCCACTTTCAATCAATATGACAATAAGGCAATAATAAATACAGCAATTTGTGCATTATTATGAAAGGAACAGTAGAGGAAGAGACTTTCAACATATCAAAATATTAATTTCATTATGTCTGTCTAATAGACTTTCACCACAGCAAACTTGGACCCAAAATGGTGGCCCAAAGGCAAGACGGGTATCTAAGCTGACTTAAGTAAATGGCACATTTTAGAAAGTCTCCTTTTTATTGGATATTATATTTGTTTTTAGCTGATCCCTGTTGGTGTCTGTAGAGGTTTAAGCAAAATATAAAACGTATCCCATCCTATTATTTGTGAGAGTAGAAGGAGATATGGCATAGAGATGTTGCATCAGTCTTGAGGTGTATGGAATTTCCTGAATATCATAGGGATATTTTCTTTTGGGACCCCCCCCCCCCAGAACTGGGCCCCATTTCACAAAACTTGTCATCAGTGACAAATGACAGTTTTTGTTATAAGCTAGTGAAATCCTAGCTTCTGATTGGTTATCAGCAGATTTGTCATTGATTGTTGTCATTTGTTATTGAAAACAGGCTTTGTGAAATAGGTCCCTGGACTACAAATGAAACATACCAGACACAGTCATTTGTGATAGGAGCAGCAGGTAGAGAGATGTAGCATCCAGCTGAAGATGTCCCCATTCACTGTCGCTGACACACGTATCACCCGTCTCACTGTCGTACTTGGCATGCAAGCAGTCTCCAGGGCTTTGGGTGAGTTTGAAGGATTCTACCTTGTCCACCTGTTTCATCATACTGGTCAGCAGGCCACGCATCAGCTTTACAACTCGCTGTCATTTAGAGAGATAAACATTGATAAGAGAATCTCTTTCTCATTATCACAAGCATATAAATATGTTTAGGACTGACAGTCTACTATCTGGAAAATTGCAATATCATGGCATAGAGGAAGTTTGGAAATGTCCAAAATAGTTCAATTTTTCCTATAAATTGTCATTTTTAATGTGTCATAAAATGTATTTGATCATTGCAAATATTGTACACAGCGTTCATTGACGGCCTTTAATAAAGGAACTGCGAGAGAAGAACCTAGGATGCGCAATTGCGCAATAGGTGGCCGTTTCTCCAGCATTATTGTATTCGCCGATGATGTTGCTCTCTTCAGCAAGTCATCGGCAGAACTTCAGCAGATGGTAGAGATCACCTTTGACTACGTCAGACACTGGCATTACAAAATCAATTCTTCAAAAAGTGCAGTGATTGTAACCAGTCAGATAAAGCAACCTACTGGTTCGTCTTGGGTAGTTAATGTGTCAATCATTGAGGAGAAAGTCAGTCATCCGCATCATTGGAATGGGTCTCCGTAATTTCTACACCCTCTCTGGTACAGGTGCATATACCGGTGGTCTCATCCCTACACTTGTATCCCAACTGTGGAAAAACTTCTGCATCCCGAGAATTTTACATTGCTCATCCATAATCATATTCACAAAATCAATGCTGCTGAAACTAGATAGGGCCCAATCACATCTTTTCAAACAGATATTAGGGGTGCCAAAGTTTGCTGCTGATGAGATAGTCTACCTGCTCACCAATCTCCTGCCAGTTTCAGTGCAGACAGACCTCAGCAGACAGTTGCTTCTAGGCCAACTCACCAAGCTTGACCACAGCTGTTCTGAGTTCAGAACATTTTGAGAAGCCCTCATAACGTTTACACCCACAATACTGATTCTACAAGAGACAGTGAGGAAGTATGATCTTTCAGACCTCCATAGCCTTGTCTCGAACCCACCCCTGTACTTAACCTGGAAAAGGATGATCAAATACAAAGTCAACCTGGCGGTAAAACACCATACACTACAAGGAATCCGCTCCAAGTCCTCTCTCAAGTTCTGGATAGATAACACTCCACCCTCTGCAAATCTCCTATATCCAAAGAACCCACTATCTCCTTCCATCCGAAGAGCCTTTATAGTGAGAGCCCAATTACTCACATCCACCTACTTGACACAATGCCGTCTCTTCGCGCTAAAAAAAATCCCCTATCTGTACATGCCCTCTTTGTAAAACTGACGATGAGACAGTGGAGCACTTTGTTGGACCCACAGCAATTTACCCCCGCTACTCTGTTACCCTTTCATCCATGCCTGCCATCCAAAATTCACAATAGCCTTCTTCTACTATCCCTCTTTTTTCTATACAAAATTGATGCCTTTCGTTCTAATGCTATCCAAAGCTACTAACCGGTTGGATTTACACGTTTTTTTGGACTCCAGGAATCTCCAAATAGTGGAGGGATCAACTAAGAAATGTGAAGCTTTAATTACATCCATAACAAAAGTAAACAAAAAATGATGCAGTTGAATACTAGACATCTACCTGTATACCGTATTTGCCGGCGTAAAGGCCGCAGTATTTTTGGAAGAGAAAATATCTAAAAGTCGGGGTGCGGCCTTTACGCCGAAAGAGTAAAAATCGCAAGTCAAAACAGCACGTCCATTATTTGTAGGCAACTTCATACAACAAAATATATTAACAAAATTGACTTGAAAACACATCGGACAAGATCTAGTCTGAACCACGTCAGCAGCAAATTTGAAGAAGTTATCTTTTTAATCGTTGTGCAACCAAAGAAATAATAAGAAAACTGACCAGAAACTCGTACTTGTCAAGTTGTAAAAATGTGATGATAACCAAAATCATACCTTACTCACACACTCTGTGGTGGGGAGCTACGGGACTGGGAGTTGCTAACAAATCCAACGCACCTTCGGAGATTCACAGCGCACAATCATCGGTGTTCTTAACTTTTCAGTAAGAAAATTCTGAATTATAATTGAGACTATCTAATTAATTAAAGCGAACAAACTAACCTTGGTAGATCTCTAATAACAATACAAAAGATTGTTTATTTTCTGCATTTGACGGTACGATAGGGGTAAGACCGGATAACATTATAAAAAAGATACATCCTTCCACCATGCTTCCACCCTGCGATAGGTTGGCCATTCAGGTTTCTGTTTGCATGCGAAGCGCCCTCTAGTGTCCCATGAATGTGCTAATCTGCCTAAAAATCAATGAAGATTTGCTAAATTACGATCATTTTTTAGGTAAACTTCCTGTAAATTTTTTAAATGATTGATAATTTTGGTATTAGTTTGTAGGAAAAATAGAATTTTACGAGAAAATTACAATTATTTTTTTTGGTTCTTTTTTTTTTTTTTTCTCTACGAAATGTCAAAGTTGGGGGTGCGGCCTATGCGGCGGTGCGGCCTTATCACCGGCAAATACGGTACGTATCCTGTGTTGATAATAAAATATAATGCAACAATTTGTATATCTTCACTTTTCCCTACCTGGTGATTCGTTTAAGTCATAAAGTTTACCTGAACCCCAAGTTTAAAATTCTTTCACTCATGCAAAATATTTTCCTTCCCCGAATGAATACAAATGGTAGAAAGTTACCCTCCTGACATTCAAAACTCTCTTTCATGTATAAAGAATCTTGGTGCTATTACAGTAGAAACCTAAATCACACTAATCCTTCTCTTCTATCCATACCTGTTCCAGCTCATAAGCCTTGGCCCTGTCTTCATCCAAGTCCGCCTGCTTGCGATAGGCCAAGGCCAGGCCCCAGACTGAGATGATGCTGTACACATTATCCCTGACCCAGGCATGCTTTTGATCTGCAGTTGCTTGTAATAAACCAGATATAGGGTTCTACACAGAATCAGAAGAGCGAAAAAGAAACAGAAATGTTTAGAAAAATAGCTGTATGATACTTTGGATGTGGAATTTATATGTGAACATTAATAAATCTTTCACCACAGTAAACAACAAATTGGTTAGTTTTCCATGATCCTCACAGTATTTTGCTGCTGTCTGCTGCCTGCTGCATGCACAAAAAGCGGTAGTTAAATTTACTGGCCTAAGGAGGGCAAACCTTCTACCTGTTTACTGTAGAGACTGAAATCAACTACATGTAGCCAATTATTCTGTCAGCATTTACTCAGTAAACTATTTTAATATGTAAAAATTATTAAAATTAAGTTTATAAAGTTCTAGACTACGACGTGGGGAGACTCTACTACGACTAGTTCTTTTTCTTTGTAACTCATGAATATAGATAATGTATACGACATCAACTGTCTAATTTAGTTGTTGTTACCCACTTGAATACGTTTGTAACATTGTGTATATTGTTAATAAATTCAAATTCAATTTCACATCCACATCCACATCCACTACTATTCTGGTTGAGCAATATAGCTGGCAATGGCATGGCATGGCAGCAGGCCAGGCACCTTCTTCTTCTTCTTCTTCTTCCTCCGCTCTATCGGAGATCAGCAGCTACCAGGGTACTGCAGTTTGTCATAGCAGGCACCGTACATTTCACGGGAAAAGGCACTCCAGCATAGACAGCAATAACCATCTGATTTGGGTCATTTCTTTAATAAAACTGACATTTGTTGTCATTCCCCAATACAGATGGCAACCCAGAGATCTTGTACCGTGCGGGTAATTTAGAGCCACAGCGGAACAGCTTTTCGTTTCCGACATTTCTCCCCCGATTTTCTTTATTTAGATCTAATTTTCTGATTTCTAAATCAGATGTAAATTAGGTCGGTATGTCATTTGTCCTAATTACAGTTTTCAAAATTTGATAACTTAATATTAAATACATAATTTAGACTACAGACTTACTTATATGAATTATCCAATTTGTACCTCAGAACCGCGAAGCAGTACGTTCATGCATTCGAAATATTACCCGGCGGCCGATATATTTCCGGGTCCACCTACCAAAACATATATAGCCAATGGCCAATCAGAGCACTCGTTTCGTGGGAGTTCGTTGGTCAAGCCGGGCCGACTCGTACGTAGCTACGGTAGCTATTGGACGTTCGAAAAGAAAAAATTAATATTCTTCAACTAACCAAGACGGATCATAATGTTGACGATGAGACTAGGCCTATCTCGGATTAGATCTAGATCTAATCATATTAATTTAGGATCTAAATCATTAAATGAGCAAGCTATCGTAGATCTAAGTCAAATAAGCTAGATCTATATAGGGTCTAGACCTAGATCTAGATCTATTGTTATTTTTAATTTGTATTAGATCTATATTTCATGATTTGCAGTAGACACCAATAACCATCTGATTTGGGTCATTTCTTTAATAACCGACGATTAGAGAGACTGAAGTTTTCGGTCTACTCCAGCAAAGCATAGAGAGTCAACATGGTCAATGCGAATTATAAATACCGTACCTGATAAGCTAGAATTGTCTCTGAAACTAGACGATAGTAGTAATCTAGTCGAACTCCTGAATTACTTCTGCTCCTCATCCTGAAATATTCGACGTTTCGTTAGCCGATTTCACTAAGACTCATGAGTATTTCTATTGTCTTCCCCAAAGTCTAGATCAAAAGGACACACGACTTTCGTGTTTACATTTTCTCCATTCTTCGTCGGTAGAACATAGCTGCTTAATTTTAACACTGTTTACGATTTGAGGATCACTAATGATCACGAAGCAGCGACATTTTTGTTTTTAAGATTCCATTTCCAATATAACATAATACGATAAGATGTGATAAGATGACAAGATAAGATAACATAATTAAAAAAAAACAATCATCATGTACGTTAACTTATATGGAAGTTTATATTAAAATGTAAAAGATTAAAAAGAATATACACTGTTGGTTATATTGGTGGAATAATTATTTTTACCTCAATTTATTGAATGAATTTGACAATGATTTATTCCTAATAGATCTAGATCAGGATAATAGTATACATTCTCAGATTTTATTGAATGACAATTGGGGAGTGTTTGTTTTGCGTGACTGCTAAAGCATGTGTGTGCTACTATGCTAATCAACTAGGGGACCTATGTCCTTGAGTCATTAATCCTGCTGCAGAGGGGCAAGTAATTATACTTGTAGCCCAACGTCAAGGTAAATAATTAGACAAACTCTCCTCTCCCCCGATGGGCTGGCTTGACCAATTATATGGGCTGGACACTTTTCCTCGAGACCGCGGAGACTTATTCCACACCCTTTCAATCTAAAAGTTGTTGGCGGCATCCTGGCGGGGGGGGGGGGGGGGAGGAATTACTTAATAATTAAATCAACCAGATAAATGATTGACTAATCATCTGACGAAAACTAGGCATTGGGGAAGCATTTTGCCCAGCATAAAATAATTATGGAAATGACCATAAACTCGATCCCTCTTCATAAAAAAGTGACCCCAACGACTGTGATGGACTTACTGATAATTAGCCCAGTCCGAACCGGACATTCAACTTCTAAGATAGCCAATTCGATTGCCATTTTTTCCAAGGCCTGCATGACATTTTTTTACCAGATTGTTCTAAGGGGCCGTAACCCCATATACATATTCCCATGATAATGTTGATGACTACCATTCAATGGTCAAGAAACTTGACTCAAAGCTTACATGTATTTCCATATAGAGGCGGTGGAGCGACTTCCAAAGTGGGGGGGGGGGGGGACCAACAAAAAGGGCACATTCTGGAGGAAGAAAAGGACACCTATACAAAGGGAAATCTCAAAGCAAAAATATACATTTTTGTTTAGACATTGGTATATACCCCTACATTGTGATTGCATTACGGGATGATTTTAATATTTGTTTCTCCTTATACATCATACAAGATAGTTGCTAAAGCAACATACTTTGCAGTTGGGTATCACACCCAACTGCAAAGTATGTCTGAATTTTTGCGAGCAAGCGAAGCAAGCGAGAAAAATTCTTAAGATTTGTGAGGTCGAAGTGCGAAAAAATACATCTTATAAAGAGGACAAAACTAAATCCTGATGGGGTTATAAGCACATTCTCATAACGGAAGACTGAAAAGACCTTTGATAAGTAACATAATTATATCATCTATAAATACGAGCGAGCGTAGGGAGTGGCCTTTGGTGGAAATTGATCTAAGTCCCTTAAATTAGGGGCACGCTTAATGATGAGAGGAAAAGTGGACACTTATCGAAAGGGATAAAGACACTTATTAGAAAAGAAAAGGAGCACGTGTCAAAGTACAAAAGGTAATTTTCAGAGGTGAAAATGGAGCACTTCTTACACCTGAAAAGAGGCACTTATAATAAATGAAAATGTGCATTTGTTGAAGGGAAGGGGAAGGGGCTATTATCATAAGGAAAAGGGGCACATGTGAAAATAAAAGATGCGCATATCCGAGTTAAAAAGAGGTAGTTATTGAAAGGGAAATGGGCACTTTTTACAAAGGAAAAGGGGCACTTGTGAAAATAAAAGGTGCGCCTACCCGAGTTAAAAAGGGGTAATCATTAAAAGGGAAAGGGGCACTTCTTACAAAAGAAAAGGGGCACTTGTCGAAGTAACTGAAAGGGGCACCTCTCAGATTTGAATTGTGCAATTATCAGAGGTGAATGGGGGGTACTTATCAAAAGTGAGAAGTGGCACTTCTCGTATCTAAAAAGGGGCACTTACTAGAGATTAAAAAGGGCACCTATGAGAATGGAATTTGGACCCTTATTGCAAAGGAAAAAGGGAACTTGTCGAAGGAACAGGGGTGCATGTCAAAATAAAAGGAGCAGTTATCAGAGGTGAAAAGGAGAATTAGGGTCACTTTTACAAGTAATAGGGGCACTAGTCAAAGTAAAAGGGGCACTTTTCCTATGTAAAAGGGGGCACTTATCCTTTGTAAAAAGGGAAACTTCTCCTATGTAAACAAAAAGGGGGCACTTTGGGGGTACTTGAAAAATTGGGGCACTGTCCCCCCCCCCCCCCCCCCGGGAGCGCCTCTGCACTCAAGTGCATGCAGTTCTAGACGAATTATTTTTGGAGGGAGCCGTCTGGGGGACATGTAGATTCTAGCTCTCATTTTCTGTATCAGGAAAAATGGGGGAGGGGGTAAAACTTTTAGGCCCCCATCCCCTCTATATAGAACCGCTATTAATTTTCCATGCATGCATATAGGCAAAATTTATGGCTTCGTTGAAGATACATCAGTAGAATGTTCTCGTGTGTATATCAGTATCCGAATATTCAATATGACAATAATAACAATACACTCTTGAAAGTAGACATTTTCGTTCACTGAATTTGTAGCACGTAATAATTAAGAGAGTTGCAAAAGTCAGAATACAAGTTGGGTAATTGTGGCCATTTCATTTGTATATTTCATCAATGGCTACCGGTAATCATTTCATTACCTCTAGAATACATCAAATTAAAATTAAAGAAGAATTTAATGGTTATTTATTTTACTCCTGTAATTAAATTCAAAATTAAATTCGTGTTTAAAATCATTAAAAATCATTAAATTGGTATGGGCGGCCAAAAGGGCCAATATTAACATTCACAAAAACAAACAAAGATGCATACAAACAAACAAAGAAGCATACAAACAAACAAAGGACAGAGCAAAATAGACAAAGTACCCAGAAGAAAGGACCAATTAGCATGTTAATTTGTCCTTTCTTCTGGGTACTTTGTCTATTTTGCTCTAGCTGTCCTCTGTTTGTTTGCATGCTTCTTTATTTGTTTGTATGCATCTTTGTTTGTTTTTGTGAATGTTAATATTGGCCCCTTTGGCCGCCGATAGAAATAAGGCGGTGCCTAATTTGCGTCAACTACACTATATGAGATTGGAGGTGGCTTGTGTTCCAAGTATGGTACATTATGGAAAGCCGTTGGTGACTTTATTCACGTGCCCCAGACGTATGTAACGCTGCACACGTCTGCTAAATAACAGGCAGACGTCTGCTAATTGACCAATCACCGACTGTTATTTAGCAGACGTGTGCAAGGTGCGATAGCACACGTCTGCTAGTTTATTAGCACACGTGTGCCCTTTTCCAGACGTGTGCTGTTTACTGCGCATGCGTCTGGAATTGATCGACCAATCAAATACCTTGTATGTGTGTGTTTGGATCGACAGTGGCAGCATGCAGCGCAGACAAGCAAAAATGTGCCGGGCACGTGGTGATCGACGCACGTGGTACTCTTACCGTTCTCAAAAGTATTTATTTTTATTTCTATGTCAGAAAAGAAGTATACATTGTAAGAGTACTTCCACTGATGCAAAGAGTATGTCAAATTATAAACGAAGTACCGAACTGCTATATGAACGTTTATCCGAATATCCTCCACCTAGTATTGGAGTATGTAAATACTATAACGCTAGTCTAGGGTTGATAAAGAAGAGGTAAATCTAATATCATGAATGGTAGTTTCCAGATTTACAATCTATCAACATTCAGAACCAACTCTAATTGCAAATTAGGTGATATACTATACAGTGCCATTGTGATAATGTGTATGATCCAGTGTAGATACATAGTGTTGGAACAACAGAGTAGATCTCTCCCCCTCTTCCATCTCTCCCTTATCTCTCTTGGGTCACTCTGTACAGAGGTCAACCCTCACTCGTGGTAGGGGAACACACACATACACTCTCTCTCTTTCTCTCCCTTTCTTCCCCAGTGCATGCTGTGTTGTTGAGCAACATTCTGCATTAATAGGGCTAGGCCTAGGACAGGGGGATTAGTGATAGGAGGCATGTTTGCTTAAAGGTATTACAAAGTTTTGGTATGGGGTCATGAATTTGGTTCAAATTAACATATTGGAAGCATATGCGTTCCTACAATATACATTGATCGCTGTCGCGGTTGAAATCGAGTCTAAAGTTATGAAATTATAAAATAATGAACTCTTTATGTTGTATAGCTCCCTCTCAAGGTCAAGATATTAATTTAGCGATGAAACAATGTTTCTTGACTAAAATCGACCGATTAGCTCTTCCCGTTTTGAAATTATGTATCCTAACTACATATTCTGAGATTTTCATGGTCGCAGCTACCATTGTACGGCCGTAGGCGCTATATGAAATTTATCAAAATTTACCGGGAGCACCGGTAAATTTTTATATTCAATTTTTCTCGAAAACAGAAGTGTTTTAGGGGCTAATTTTTTTAGTGCTCATAATACATCCACAGGGGCATCAAAATATATCAAAATTGTAAAGATTCACTATCCACCCAATTTTCAAAATTTCCCAAAACTTTGTATTACCTTTAAAGACACTCAGTAGTCAGCTCTCATTGGGAATTCGACACCGTTCGGGTGTTTACCCAACAACAGGTGTTGTCAATCACCCGGGTTAGCCTTGAGTTTTATGACCATTAGAGCTTATGTAATGCTTTGCTTTCCCCGTTACCCGAAAACTCTCGAGTATTATCCGAGAGATTAGGGGGGATTTCTTGACTGGCCAAAGGGTTTGCTGTGTTCAGATTTGTACTCCCATTAATGGTATTTCCACCAAGTCTGGTGTCAGCGAATTATGGCCTTCTGCACATGGAAACTGCCGATACAGTCCCTTTAAGAGCTCAGATTAGAAGTTGGAAACACTGTGAAGAGTTTACATTTGCTTGTCTGATCATTATTATTTGGTTTTTCAATAGAATAAACCTGCTCATAATTATCCCATAGGCCTAATTGTTGTTTGGATGTTGACTGGCTTATAATACAACATATATTGCTGTATTTCATAAGTGGAAATCAATATTCTTTAGACTATATTTCTTGGCTTGTATATAGTTTATGATTATTCCTTTATATTTCTATATTATATGTCATATGGGTAGTCGAAGCATAATAATAGTGCAATAATTATAGGTGAATCACATGCAGATTGCAGTAAGCTCGTTTTCCTAAAACGATATTTAAACCTGAGATTATGTATGTGTTGTGTGCTGGAGGAATACAACATATTTCTATGTTAGTATTATTATTTCTAAATCTGAGAGGATAATAGATTAGCTCGTTTAGATGAGATTGTATGGGTACAATGAAGGTCTAATTTAGAGTTAGGGTATAACGAATCACCATATTAGGTATGAATACGTTGTGTACTTATAAGAACAAAACATAATTATATAACATTATCTGTATATAAGTGTTTATTCGATTTGATAATGAAACTGTTCTTATAATAATGTAGATGTGAGTTAAATAGAAACTATGTAGGGCCATGAATTATGGTTCAAGGCATGCCCACATAGAGGATTTTTTTTTATGTTAGGGGTCGGGGCCAAATGCAATGAATTATTGATAATTTATTGCATTTTCTTTGTTGTTTTTTATTTCTGGGGGCGGCGACGTACCCCCCTCCCCCCCCCCCCCCGCTGTTTACTCGTACCTAGGGAATACTGCGGGGAGGGTGGACCGAATGGCGCAGCGTGGTCGTACTGATTTTTTTTTTTTTTTTTTTTTGTGGGATGGGCAGGATGGTGGGTCACGTACATTATTGGGGCACGCCTATTTCTTCATTTGTTCAGAAATGTACGTTTTCAATAAATGTTTTCTACAAATATTCGGGGCCATGTGGCGACCCCCGCCCCCCCCCCTCCCCCTTGCGCCTACGCCACAGCCGCGGGGGTGTTCCCTATCCATTATTTCGCTTTCTTATTAACATTTTGTTTATTGCTAATTTAATTTGCATTTAATTGTTTATAAAAAGCGACCCTCAACCCATGTTATGAATAGCGACCCTTAAACGTGAACCATCATTCCGGGCACCCCCCCACCCCATCAGTCTGACCACACTGCGCCATTCGGCTCACCCTCTCTACAGTATTCCCTTAGTGCAAGTACATATTACCGACAATTTTCGTTCAAGTAGTTCAGATGGCGTAGCCTGTATGTGTTTCGCGAGGGGGGGGGGGGAGGAGGAGGCGGTGGGGTGTAACAGCGTTGCCATCTAGGGGCTGATGTATCATGTTCCTAACCCACAACAAAGGAAGGAATCGACAGAGAGGGGGTTGTATGGATTTGAAGGGCAAGTCCACTTCAAAAATTAATAACAAACCAATCAAACTAAAAGTTTGCAAAATCGGATAACTAATAAGAAAGTTTTGAATGACATGAAAAACTTTGAAAATCACAAGACAAATTGGCAACTCACTCATGAGTCTGTGACGTCATTCAGGCGCAGATCCGATTTCTTAGGGGGGGGGCGGGCAAATTTGAAACTATGCGAGCCAAATATTGGTACGTAATGGTGACCAGCAGTCACATAATAGGGGGTGGGGGCGAGCTTCCCCCTCCCCCTCCACGAAGCGCGGAGCTCATTTTTCTTCCTACGTCCTCTTCCTTTTCTTTCCTCTATTTTATTTATTTATTAATTATTATTTTTTTTTGGGGGGGGGGGGCAGCGTTTTAGGGAGGACCGCCTCCACCTCTCCGACCCGGCCCCGGAAGCTCAGGGGTTTTATAGGCATTTAATCACGGTCAGATGAGCATATTTTGATACCTCATTATTTTGTGCCACTGGCAGTTAGCCATTCTTTCTTTCTTGCTCTCTTTCTGTCTATTTCTCTTTAATATACTTTTTTTTGTGTGTGGGGGGAGGGGAGCTCGAGGCTCCCGATCCCCGCCTTTCCGCGGGCCCTGACATGTAGGCATCTCAAGAAGCATATTTCTTGCCTGGCTGTAAATTTAGGAATTTGTCATTTTCCAACAAACGCATACAAAAGTATAGGTAATTTACTAAAAAGTGAGGACAAATCTCGGGAAAATTCTGTCATTTTAGCATTATTTGTAAACCACCGTTATGGAATTAGAAATAAACCACGTTTGAATTTCATTTCCCCCAAGCCGCCCCCGCCCCCTATCAGTACACCAGTGCCCCCCACCCCTCCATTACACCTTGTTGGCGGGGAAACAAAATCACAACTGATCTTCCCTAACTTTCTTCTTCTTTTTTATTTCTTCTTTCCCTTTCTCTCCTCTTTACCTTTCCCTTCCCTTCCTTTTCTCTCTTTTAGGTTGACCGGGGGGGGGGGGGCAAGGGCCATTCGGCTCCCACCCCGCTCCGCACGTTAATGAGATGGCGGGATTAACAGCAACTGATCTTCCCTTCTTTCACCCTTTTCTTTTCTTTCTCCTCTTTTTTTGTTCCATTTTAGCTCTCCTCTTTCCCTTTTCCTTCCTTCTCTCTCTCTCTTTTTTAGGGGGGGGGGGGAGGGGGGGGGGACAGCCTGGGAGGCAAGGCCCTTTCGGCCCCCCGATCTCTTTTTTTTCCTTTGCTTCTTCCTGTTCTTTCTTTCCCTTTCTCTCCTCTTTCCCTTATTTTCCTTCTCTTTCTCTCTCTCTCTCTCTTTTGCGCGAGGTGGGGGGCAAGGCCCGCTCGTCCCCCTGGATCCGCGCCTGACGTCATTGCTTCACTATCCTCTTATTGTTTTCCTTCTATTGGTAATATAAATTTCTCACTTTCCCACTGACAATCTCATTTCCTAATACTAGCATCCAAGTCATATTGATAATAATCTAATATAG
>JAVYIG010007924.1:0-5000 GCA_035222895.1 Strongylocentrotus droebachiensis
AAGGAAAAGAGGTGTAGTAGGAGAAAGGGATAAAAAAAAGAGAGAGTAGGGCAGTGAGAGAAAAAGACAAGGGTAGAGAGAGAGAGAGAGGATTAATATGTATTAATGTTAAACAGAGTATAGCAAAACATATCTACATGTAGATAACGCATTGAAAAGCTAATGCAAAGCATTACAATCAATACCAACACATCCTTACTTTATCATACAAAACAAGACAAGAGTCAAAGAATAAAGATGATATTTGGGTCAAAGTGGGCATAGATGTCAATATCAATATCAATAAAACAAGGGTCATTAGATTTCAACAAATTTGTTTGATTGCTAAAACTGTGTCAAGAGCGAGTGCGGTATTTAAATCAGAGAATCTGCTTTCGATTTGTAGGGTTTATCTTGTTACTCTTAAAGAGTTTACCAGGGTATGTGATAATAAATCAATTGACGGGAAATAACCAGGTAATGAGGAGAAATTGACCTGTTTATAACTATTACCCAAACTGGGGGTTTAAAATCCATGTTTAAAAGGAATCTAAGGTATACAAGGACACCGTGTTGTGAAACATTTTCTGGTTCATTCATTTGAATCTCAATCTAAGGGTTGAAGGTTCAAATCCCAGCCCGGCTATACCTTCCTTTGGCAAGACATTAATCCACATTTGCCACTCTCCACACAGGTGTAAATGTTTACCTGATAAACATATTATTACCCCGGTCATCGGATCCATTCACTTACAATGTGCACCAGCTCCACTCCCTGGGGAGTACTCCTACCCTATGGTCACTGTGAGGGAATATAGCAATTACTATCACAAAGGCTTTCGTCATCCTACCAAGTCCCTGTTTCTCTCCTGGGTATGTAGTGGCAAATGTAGATTAATGCCTTGCCAAAGGACATTGGTGATGTGTCCGGGATTGACCCCACAACCTTTGCATTTCAAGTCAAGTGCTCAAACCACTAGACCACAAAACATCTACATATATCATCCTATAGTCATGCTTACAAGACCCATAAAAAAGAGACCAAACCCAAACTCACAGTACCTCCAACAGCTAAGAATTGGTCGAATTTGAGACGGTTGTGGAGTTAATTGGTTCAGCAACGTGACTATGGTAATGGATAGAATTGACATCAAAATAATATTTTCCATAATTTTCACTCTGATCAGAGTTCTAATATAGGGATACAAACTCAGCTTTAGGTCCTCTCCGAGGGACCTGGTAATGTCCTCTGCAATCATTAGCTGTAACAAAAAGTTTGATGAAGTAAAAACTACTTTAGTGCTGGTTTCATTTATAGTGTAATTTTTTGTTAAATTTCGTTACTTTTTGTGTGGATTTAACACCCAAGTGAAGCCCTCTAAGTGCATAAACTGTTGGATATTGGTGATGTAGAAGATATCATTATTAAAGATTGTGTAATGTAAATCAAAAGATCTATCATGAGTTAATCCCTTGAACTATTTCGTGTTAGCAATCAAAATTCTTGGAAATCTATTAAATTTAAGTGTGTGTACTTACCCCCCATAATGCAATATTGAGATAGTATATGATTATATTATTACATTTGTATTTGAACTTTGAGACACTAAAAAGTTCATACGTGATAGATTCATAATTATCTGTCATTCAAACTTCTTGAGAAAGGGGCGGATTTTTATTAATAGATTATATAGGCCCATAGAAATGTTATCATTGTATGTTTTGCCTGTATAAAAGGCCACCTAACATAGCGATAGTATCAATACAAAAGATACAGGCCTCCGGTTTGCAAATAGTAGCCTTAAGGGCCACCAGAAATAATGATGCGGTCTGTAAAAATATCAACCCCCAAAAAAGAAGACAAAAACTGACAAAATTATATTAAAAATTGGTTACATAGTACATCATCATTAACTACTAATAAACCAAATGTCTTAACATTCCTAGGGTCAATACCAATTATATCTATCTATGCCATGATATATATATTTGCTCTGTCTATGTTTATTATGTTATGTAATGTTGTTGGTTAAATGTGAGCAAAGCAAATTTCAATTGGACAATTAAAATGAAATAATTGAAATAATGATAATAAAAAATGAAACCTACATTTAAATTGCCCACATATCCACCCCGCCAAGGGATGCTCAAGGCGCATATAAAGAAGTATTATTATCCTTGCTTTAGCCCAGCTGCCTTAAGGTGCTAAAAACATTCAAGGATTAAATTCTGACGAGGTACCCATTTAATACAACTGGGTGGAGAGTGGCAAATGTAGACTATTGTCTTGCCAAAGGACATTGGTGCTGCAGCGGGAGTTGAACCGCAAACCTCGTGATCCACTGTCTGGTGACGTAACCACTAGACCATGACAACTCAACATGTCCAACTTTTGGACATAAACGAGAGAAAAAAACTTGTTTAATTAAATTCTGGTGTGTTAAGGTATAAAAGGAGGTACATACCTAATTAACTCTACAATAAATCTATGCCATGTTTAAACAATATGTCAACATTAATGTCTACATTTTGATATCTCATATTCTTTTAATCTGTATGAGACAATGTTAATACTTGTACAGACTGATATCTTATCTGAAAGACGTGTGAGGTCCTATAATGTAATAACTTGGAGTCATGACACAGTAATTGGCATTGTTTATGATTGCAGACACATTAATGTTGTCTAGTCCTGTATTGGCCTAGTTATAATGGCACTTACAGTTTATTGACGGTGTTGAATCAATCAATCTCAAATTTGAATTAAATGGGTACCTAGCTGGCAGGAATTAATTCCTTGACATGATAGAGCAGCCGTAATGGCAGCCAGGCTAAAACCGGGGTAATAATTGTGGAGGGCCAGCTGTGTCAAGTCTGACAAACATATGAGCGCCATACAAGAACCCACTATTATTATTCTTATTGTTATTCATATTATTTATGATTATTATCATTATGATTATTACATTTATGATTATTACATTTATGATGTTTATTATCATCATTAATGATGTCAACCCATTTCAACAATGTTACAAGGGTTTACACAGTGACAATCTCAAAACTTTGATGTGTACAAAATGAGGTCTTTAATTTTCACCCATAGGGAGAAAACTAAAAAGTCTTTTAATCTGAGATTATACCCATATTTTCATAAACATATGTGCTTTTCACACCCGCGTTTTTCTTAGCGCAGCACTATGTGCCTTACCCAGGCTAAGGAAATCCATGCTGTTCTTACTTCTAATCACTAACGCAGGGCTATCTCTGACTAGACACAGTATTTCCTCCTTCACAGTTTTTCTCAGCCTGGACTATTTTGACTCCGCATTTCAAGAGATAGCACCACGATTGCGTTGCTAACCCTACTTTTTTCCAGTACCAAATAATCCCATACTGGTGGTGGGGCTAGCCCACTTCGGTAGAACCATAGTGCGATAATGATAATCTTAGCCCTGTTCTTTTGGTGGGGCTAAGACACCCTTAGCCCCACCAATAGTACCAGGACTAAGGAAAAATTGTCAGAGTGAAAAACATATTAGTCGTTTTTATAATTAAGTCTCCTCATCTGTTATTTTTTTTTAATGCATAGAAGGAGATGAAATACACCATGGGGTGGGGGGTTGGGAAGATATTTTGGTGGAATATGTATGGGTGTGCTGGATGGGTGAAACAGAATAAAAAGGGATAATGGATTCTGAATAGAATGAAAGGAAGAATTGATTTTAGAGAGACAATGATAGACATAGACCAGTCCACAGGGTGAAGAAGAAGAAGAATATTGTGAAGAATAATGATGTTAATGGTAAGAGGTAAAGAGAGAAAAGGGAAAGTGAGATTGAGAGATTGAGAGGGTGAGAGAGAAGGAGAGAGAGAGTGAAGAGAGAGGGAAGAGAGAGAGAGAGAGAGAGAGAGAGAGAGAGAGAAGGAGAAATATAGACAGGAAAAGGATAACAGACTAAAATGGATGAGAAAACAAAAGTTACAAAAAAAATGGACAGGGTCTTCATGTTAATTCCCCCAAAAGTTATAACAGGTTTTTCAAAAGTCCCCCCCCCCCCCCACACACACAAAGTCATCCTAAATTTCCCGTCAGTGTAAGTACACAAAATCACTTATTAGTACAATCGCCAAATATTCAATTTTTGAAAATTTGAAAAACAGAATAAGTTAATAATAAATTTAAACCAAAACAAGAACGCAGAAGAGGAAATAAACATAACAAAATGGACTGAAGGAATGCTGTGACGGTGATGATAACAAATTCATTGAAATGAAATATTGACTTCCGTCTTTTCATGCATTTGACATCAAAATACAAGATGGTTGTATCGCAGGTACAGTGCTCTTTCTCTTCTATGCAACTATTGATTTCTCTTTCTGCCATTGATGACGAGAGTTTATAAGATCCTGCCTTTCCATTCTCTGGCCCCTCTTTTATCCGATAAAATTGGAGGGTTTAAAAACACGGGTAATGTATTGGGGGCAAAACAGAGAAAGGCAATTTTGAGGTAGTCTGATAAACTGAGCACTATAGAGCTGGCAACTTTAATTCTAGTACTTTGAGAAAACAACTGGAGCTCTGGGCCCCTGAAGTGTTCAGCAATATATGTCCAATAATTTCAGCCTTATACTAAATTGCATGTGTATAACTGTATATAATATACAATATTTCCTACATGTCATGTATTTAATGTATTTCCTGTATTTCCTATGTATTTCATGTTATTTGTTGTTGTTCTACAGGGCGTTCATGTAAAGCAGTACCAGTGCTGAATGTAAGTACCCTGTATTTTAAATAAACCATAGTTATTTTACAAAAAAAACAAAACAAGAAAACTAATGAATGAATAAATAACTAAAGACAAAAATAAATAGATAAATATATAGATAAATAAAAGAATAAATAAATATAAAAATAAAATAAAATAACAAACAAACAAATAAACAATGTATTCCAGTACGAATGTTAATACAATCTTTGGTGAATGTCAGTATCGCTCTGTGCCAACAATGGCAAA
>JAVYIG010007924.1:7500-25000 GCA_035222895.1 Strongylocentrotus droebachiensis
TCCTTGTTTAGTTCCTGGATATGAAAATGACAAAGATTCATGCTTGTATAAAATCGAAAGAATGCATGTCCGAGAAAAACAAGAAAAAGTGAGACAAGCTAAGCGAGACGGTGAAGGAGAAGGCGAAGAGGTTTCTCGAAGGACGGAGATAAATGAAGTGAGGTTGAATTATTAATGAAGTAGAGCCAAAAATCAATGGGCTCTTCGGCGAGAACAGAGAGGTATAGATGCCCCCCCTTACATTAAGTACATGCCTAGGAAAAATAGGATTGGAGAATAGAAGATTTACGTCGGTACGACTGAATAAGGAAAGAAGAATATATTCAACACCATCCTCCCCATTTTTTTTCTAAGAATTGTCAAACCTGCCTTAGTGGCCACCTCTTTAGAAAGGCCACCTTTCTTTGTGGCCACCTCTATAAAAAGGCCACCTGCCTATAGTGGTCACCCAAATTGGCTCACGGAAGAAGAAAATCGTACAACCTGTTTGTAAAGGCCACATGTTTATACAGTGGCCACTTTTTGTGTTTCTCCCTTGGGTGGCCTAGAAAAGTTTGACAGTATATAATCAGAAGGTATCAATGCAATGTTTCCAAGGCAACGATTTACTCATCCTTATCCTCATTCTATGTTCATGGAAGTCTGTACTAATCACCATGGATAAAACTTCTTAAATTTACGTGATTATTGAAATGTTGACATTTGCACTGAATTATCTTTTTTACACTATAATCATCATTTTTGTTTTAAAATATGTAGTGCTTTGGCATGTTGGGTATCAATTTACACCAAGGTGGAGAGTGGCAAAAGTGGATTAATGTCTTGCCAAAGGATGCTGGGGCCGGGTGGGATTTGAACCCTCAACCCTTGAATTGAGAGTCTAGTGATGACCATGACACCTCCTTCTGTGCAAAGTATCCAATCCCCTTCTTGGTCAAAGGCATCTTTTAAAATGTTAAATCTGAGATGCATGGCCCTACGTGTTATCAGTGTCTGTGATATGGTGTAATATTGAAGCCCTAAAAATTGTGCTTCAAAATTATCATGAAGTGCCTCAAAAAAGTAAAAATCTTTAAGTGACCAGTTTTACCATACTCATTTTCCCCAATAGACTGAAGTGTGATAAAAAACCGTAGGAAAATATTTCGATTTCCAATCATAAATATCTTGATAATCAGACAGGCGATCGGCTTGTAAAAGTCATGGGGTTCCTGATTGGCCTAAAGGTTTATAATTATGATTGCAGCATGAGCTAAATCCAGGATTTTGTTTAGGATCCGAGTCAAAGATACCCAATCCCTTTAATCAATAACATTAGCTGTCAGAGTCAGGACGACATCCATCAATCCCGCAACTTGGTCTCCAGTGAACTCTAGGCTACCTTAGGTCATTCGAGTGAAGGAGATGGTCGATGAATTAGTGACAGATTAAGACCAGATTAATTAATCCATAACAGCATTCTTGTTCATTAGACTGAAACGCTTTTAGGGACGGGCTTCGACTTTCTGCCAGCTGTTCACTTACCCATGCCTTGTTGTGAAGGAAAGGGGTGATGAATTCTATCTTCTTTCTTTTTTGCCTTTTAAAAAAAAATCCCCATATTTTCTTCTATTTTTAAAAATCTCCTTCCCCAAATTCATAATTTCTTTGTTACATATTTTTTAATGTTTTTTTATAATTTTTTTAATCATTGATATTCTATGTATACTTTGTTTTCAAGATGTATTGTAAAACACCCGCTGAGGAACTTTTCCTTCAACAAGCTCTGCTTCTATTTAGTTACTCTTTTCTCGTGCCATTTCTATTATATTTTCTTGTTTCATTGTATATTCTCTTTCTAATATACTTCGTTGTATTATGTTTTCATGAGAAATAAATCATTTGAATTGAATTTGAATTGTATTAGTTACAGATTAAGCACACTCTACAATAACTCTCAGTGCAGCCAATTTCATAAACTAACCGGCAAGTTCCTACCTTAACCATGGACTAAATACTTTAACTAAGCCTCACCTAAAAACCTAATCATAACCCAAAACCTTAACCCTAACTTTGCCAACCAAATCAAATCTCTGGCCAAAATTACAGCAAAAGTTCTTAACTTTAACCCTAGACCGAACACTTTAACCAACCTTAATTCTAATAAGTAGAACACCCCAAAACATAACATAAACTAGATGGAATTTGACTGCGCGCAGTCGAAAATGATGCCTCCGTCATAGAGCAATTTTACAAACCAAAACAGAAGAAATTTTTCGAATTCAAGTTCAATTGTAATCCATTGACAGGTTCTCGGAATATCGTGATTACAAGCAATTTCTCATATACATATATGACCCTTTGATCTTTGACCTAAAGACCCTAAAATCTACTCAGTTCATTGGCTCTGCAAGATGTCCTTAGTTAAATAGTAATCAATCTGTCAGTTCTAATGAGAATGCGTTCACAAGCTATTTTTGCATACATGAGCCCATGACCTTTGACCTTATGAACCAAGAATCTACTCAGTTCATTGGCTCTGCAAGTAACATACATGACCTAATTTTGGCAGGAATCCATCAATCGGTTCTTGAGATAACGCAATCACGAGCTGTTTTTGCATATATAATGTGCGCTGTGGCCTTTGACCTTTGACCTCATGACCCCTATATCTAATCAGTTCATCGGCTCTGCAAGTAACATACATGACCTAAGTTTGGCAGCAATCCATCAATCGGTTCTTGAGATAACGCGATCACAAGCTGTTTTTGCATACATAATGTGCGCTGTGGCCTTTGACCTTTGATCTCATGACCCCAAAATCTAATCAGTTCATTGGCTCTGCAAGTAACATACATGACCTAAGTTTGGCAGCAATCCATCAATCGGTTCTTGAGATAACGCGATCACAAGCTGTTTTTGCATACCTAATGAACCCCGTGACCTTTGACCTTTAACCTCGTGACCCCAAAATCTAATCAGTTCATTGGCTCTGCAAGATACATACATGACCAAAGTTTGGCAGGAATCCATTAATCGGTTCTTCAGATAACGCGATCACGAGCTGTTTTTGCATACCTAATGAGCCCTGTGACCTTTGACCTTTGACCTTTGACCTCGTGACCCCCAAATCTATTCAGTTCATTGGCTCTGCAAGATACATACATGACCAAAGTTTGGCAGGAATCCATCAATCGGTTCTTCAGATAACGCGATCACAAGAACGGGACGTACGTACAGACGTACGTACGGACGGACGGACAACCCGAAAACATAATGCCTCCGGCTACTTCGTAACGGAGGCATAATAATAAACAAAGACCTAATTATAACCCTACACCTATGGTAAAACCTAATCATAAGCCTAACCCCAACCCAAACATAAAACCCAATCATAAGCCTAACCTTAAACCTTAAACATTAACTACCGGTAAGATCAAATCATCACCGTAATCCTAACCTAAAACCAAATCATAACCCTAACCCTAATCCAATATCCAACCATAACCCTAAATCTAAACCGAACACTACATATTTTAACCTAACCCAAGATAAAGCCAAAAGATTCACCTAACCCTAACCCTATACCTTTAATCGTGAAAGGTCATACTGAGGTGAGGTTAAAGCAATAAATGTCACCAGAACACTCATCAGATCGCCCTTCCAGCCATGATTTGAACCTTGTTATTGAACACTGAACCACTCGACCATGGCAACTCATCTAGGGTTCATCTCCCCCCCCCCCCCCGAATTAAATTGACGATGAATGTTGTTATTGAAAATTGTCTAGTTTGTGGTGAGGCCTCAATGCTAAAGAAGCAATTTTGTGTGGAATCTATCAAAGAACAATGACCCAAATTACAATGCTAGATTTAGAGTGAACTTGAAACAGGTTATTGCCTTTTTGAGACTCTGGCCTGTCACAGAGTAAAGAGATTTAATAGGAAAAACACAAAAGCAGCCCCTTAAAGGTACTATGTCCCTTTTGCAGCCAACCTCAAATGCTGTAGAACTTTGCAGGAATTATGAATATGTCATGTATGTCCTATCTGTGAAATTTAAACGTTAGCAGTGTCCTCATGTTCAAATTATTCAAGGAAACCCGTTTACTTGCTAGACTTCACTGTCAGACACTATTCAGTGACTGACTGGCTTTTTTTCTTCTTTAGTAATAACATACATGAAAAGAGTTGTAAAGGGTACATGAGCATTTGTCTACATCAATAACCTACTTCTTGTGATGGCCAAAATTAAACTGATTGAATCTTTGCGCAGCATAAAACGTATGACCATTCGGTACAATTGTCTGAAAATCAAGACTATTACTTTTGGGCTCTATAGCCCTAAAGTCGATTTGACAACTAATAGTCGTTATTTTCCCACTTGAAGACATTTTCAAGCCCCACCTTTTTTAGGGAAGTTCTAAATTAGTATTATCTTTCAAATGCAGTTGGAATTTAACTTTTTCATTTTTTTGGCCTGCAAATGGGACATGGTACCTTTAAAGGTAAAGACCAGTATTGGAAACGCCCCAATTTCAAAAAATGAAATGGAAGCTCTCATTACCAATCATGTGAAAGAATATGTTTTGACTAATACATGATGATTAAAAATTTGCCGGGAAACCGCCTACTAATTCATATATTTGGTAAATTTGTTTCTCTCATGGTCGTGTGAGAGATATAGGGTAGTCCCATATACATCTTTCTGTGTATAGTGCTTGTAACTTTACGAAGAATGGGCCAAATTTCTTATCATTTTGATGATTCCAGAACCTTGCAGATGCTAGATGCTAGATGATCAACCTTTTCTGATCGATTCCACAACGTTTCTTTCACAATGCAATCGCATGACCATTACTGGTCTTTACCTTTAACTAGAAAAATGAGAGAAACAAGTCAGTGAAAGTTTGAGCAAATTCCGATTAAAAATAAGGAAGTTAGGATTTTTAAAGTTGTGATCAATCAAACACAAATTGGCAACTCTATGACGTAAAATGCGAGCTCAACTTCCATTTGCTTAGTACTAAAAAAATCTAAAATTTTCATTTTCCCTCAAGACAAATTTCAACCATGCATGCACCCTAAATATAATAATTGCAAATATGTTTCTATACTCCCCCTGCAAGGAACAAATATATATTCCGTCATCAATAACGAAGAAAACATGATTTTATGGAATATTATGCACAAAGCAAATGAAGGAGAGCTCGTATAATAAGTCACAGAGTTGCCAATTTGTATTTGATTTTCATTCAGAATTTGCTCAAACTTTCACTCACCTGATTTTCTTATTATTCTGCCTCTATCGAAACAAACTTATTTTGGGGGTGGACTTTCCCTTTAACCCACTGCTTCGTGGAGCTGGATGGGTTCTGTAATAAACCCATGTGATATAATATAATTTGGTAGTCTGGAGGTTAATAGAATTCTAATTATTCTTCATCTTATTTGCATAATTTAAGAATTATATTTCAAATAATGATTTAATTTTAGAATAATGAATTGTTCTAGGCGGGCATTTTAAACCATTCTCAAAAGTACATTACAAGACACAAGAAAATGTTGAGATTTAAGTTCTTTACATTAACTCGTCTTTGCCTTACATAGCAACAGATGAAATCCAACAAGTTGGTCAATGAACTAGACTACCATGTATCTAGTCTGCAGGTGCAACAAACCTGTGTTTGTCATAGCTTAGAATGCAAGGTCAGACAAATCAATGCTGTTCCCTCTTTGCCCGACATAGCAGCAAATGTGCATTTTTTCAAAGTGGTCAATGAAGAAGAATACCATTTATAAATATTATCTTATTTGCATGTGAAACAAACCCTTGTTTATGACAGCTTAAAATGTAGAGTCTGAATAATCTAGGCTGTAGACTACATTTAAATGAGTCCTGTACAATACCAATACTGCACTCTAGGGCTAGGCTTGACGCAAGTCAGCATTCTTAAGTAAAAGTGGATAAATGCAGTCTGTGCTTTTGGACCAACATTCTAATGGCAGTTTTAAACAAAATGTTCAGGCTTTTTTTTTTAGGTCAATAATCCATTTTTCGTAATGTAATCAAATTTAATGCATATATATGCCTTTGTGAAGTGCCTAGATACAAATGATTTCATTCAACTGTTATGCTATGGTCACATTACCCAAAAGTAGCCTGCTCGGCGGCCGAGCGGCGAGTTTTTAACCAATTCTGCCCGGCGGCGGCCGCCCAGCTAGCACCGCTCGTTTTAAGGGCATCGCTTGATCGCCGCTGAAGTTTTAGCGCGGAGTTAAAATTTGGGCGGCGCCTGCTCACTTTTCACTCACCGCCCCAGATACGCTCGGTGCCTGGACGGTCGCCGCCTGGGCACCGACCTAATCGCTGGGTGATGCCTAAATTCCAGCAGCGACCGAGCAGGCTACTGATCGGTCGGTCGATGCTCTGATTTGTGACCATAGCTTTACCAAAAAATGTATCTCAATAGTCAGAATTCAAATTGCATACATTAATTGTTGCTAGGTAGGACAAGCATTATGGCTTGCCCTACCTAGCAACACTTGATATACAAAATTTGCATTCTGACTATTAAAATACAATTATTTTTAAGCTGCTACTTGTCATATTTAGAATATGAAGGCATTTATTTGAAGAGCCACGCTTTTCAGGGAACATTTTTTCTCTGATATTCTTCCATACTTGCATATAATAACAATGATAACAATTTTTATCTTCACCTCTACCCAGAACTCAAGCTTCTTTTTAAGTATAAATTTGATTACATTACGAAAATGGCCTAGCTATACATCAAGACTTTTGTTGGATTTTAAAACAGGGTCTGCGCTCACAGACAAGATGATCTTGTGGTTTTTAAAGGAAAATGCATACTGTCACTTCATTAACCTGGGTTGAAAAGCAAGGAATGTTTGGCCGGGAAACCACAGATAATAGAACAATCCTCTGACCAAGGCTAATCAATATCTTACAATCTGCATTGGAACCAGTCTACCATAACAAACCTTTTATCGAAAGCGGACAATGGGCATGACCTTCGCAACGTATCTGTGCTCCTGCGCTGAGCCTTTGGTCACCACATTATGTAATAGGCTTGGTCATTAATGTATTCAAATTTAAGGTTATTTAACTTTCGAGAGCCCTAGATGGTAGAGTTCTCGATTGATCTGTTTTGCAGATTAATAAAGCATGTATATAGACCATCCTCATGGATAGGATCCACTTTAAGTAGATTAACTGTCGCTAGGTCAGATACACCTCTGACAACCTTTCTGATCATCATTATCACTCTCTTAAGAAGTAAGCATTAGATTTGAATAGTGCAGAAGTCTACTGACCTTACATATAATCTTAGTTCTTTAAGCTCAAAAAGCAAAGTACTTTCTTGCATGAGGTTTGGGGGCAGTGGCGTAGCCAGGATTTTTCCGGGGGGAGGGGGGGGGGGGATGCATAAGATTTTAGTGGTGTATGTCACAACAAATAGTGAATAGGCCTATTGCAAATGAGTATAGCAAACAAGCAAAAAACTATAGAAATGTGACATTCGGAAGCACTAAAGAAGTTTTACACAGCACCAAATTTCATACTCATTTTTTTTTTTTTTTTTTTTTGGGGGGGGGGGGTACTTTTTAAAAATTATGTGAGGGGGTACTAAGCCCTTATGTGAGTGCATGAGGGCACTACTACTATAAGCATTATTTGTTCATTGTGAATCCAGATCTACATGAGTCTGTGCTGAGAAGACTATAAGCTAGCCTTGTGAAGTCACTCAAGGAATGGTCTATCAGAAAATGCTCTGGTTGAGTATCTTATTTGTCGATACGTAAAACTGTCACTTGTGGTCACTAGAGCTGAACTGGGTGACTTCAAAAGGTTAAGATCATTTCTTGTAATGACACGTGTTTTTGTTTTTTAAACGGAACTTGATGACACATTTTTCATGAAAACAGTAATGTGCAAAAATATTTTGTTTAATGTATCCTTTGCTCTATGTGCATAAAATGAAGACACACACGTTACAGATGCAATATTTTGTAAAAAGATGAGGTGCACAATTAAAGAAAATCCTTTTTTTTTATTAAAAGGAGATTTTTTTATTTTTTGTCTACTTAGATAAGATATGCCAATTTGGTTTCAAAAGAGGGGTGGGGTGGGGTGGGGGGGGGGGGGGGGGGCTGGCACAGGCTGGGTGTACCCCTATATTCACCACTGTATCATAAAGCACATGTTAAACTCACTTTATTAGAGGAAAGTTTAAAATTATTATTTAAAATCAAACTTTCAAATTATGATTTTATAAACTTATTATGTCATATCTGGATTAATTGGAAAGCTCCCATTCATCACATATGATTCGTATAAGAAGTTCTTTCAAATGAGATCAAATTTTAAAGAATGCCCATCATCAATATTTTGGGATTCTGTGACTTGACTTATACAGTGGCTCACCCTTTAACATCAGAAATTTCAAGATGATCCCTTATTAAATGGTCAGAGGAGAGAGAGAGAGAGAGAGAGAGAGAGAGGGAGAGAGAGAGGGATAGCTTTAGGGGAAACAAGGGTATTCAAAAGAAACAATAGCTGGATAGAGGGAGAGCCGGTCCATCTATATATAGCCCCATGTTGCCAGGCTGGGACCACCGATTAGTTCCAACGCAGTGCGATTTCTGGGGCCAATTTTTTAGTCAAGTTTGTGGACGTCCAATTGAAACGTCTGTTAATCCTATAGGATAACTACTAACCAGTGTATAAAGACTAATCTCATAAAATTCTAGTACCCGGACAAGACAAAACTCAATATGCTTGCAAATGAACAAGCAAATTGTCTTTATATACAGGTTAACCTTTAATTGAACTTTGACTAGAAAATGAAAAGGGCTGTCTTTATTATATACAGGGGGCAGCTAAGGTAAAAGGAGTGGTTTTCTGTCTAAAAGGTACGAGCCTGACATAAAGGCAAAGAAAATCCCCAACCGTCTCAATGTGTTGACCGAGTCTGGAATGATGTAGACTAAATCCTACTTCTATCCCAATCCTCTCTCCACACACATACTGAACTTCCAAAAAGCTAGCCTCATTCTCACGAACTCCTCTTTGTGTCTTTAAAATCATTATATCTCAGTCTAGGTGAAGACTAGAACTCAAATATATGTGGTGTTAATATTCAAACTTGAATGACATGTACTTTTATCTTATACCAAACCGACAGTATCAACAAAAATAATGACTATTGCACAGTTTCACTTTCAAATGCACCCTTTACAAAGTTTGAATATTAGACTACTGGTACGATATGGATTGGGGATGGGTAGGGGTATTGAGATTATGTAACAAGGAGGAGGGTAATGGGAGGGCCCCCTCTCACGATAGGATTGTACCAAAAAGAAAGAAAGTGAAAAGTGGACCCAATTATAAATTTGTCTTCAATCTACCCCCCTCTCTTTCTCTCTGCCTCCTCTAAAGTCTCTGTCCATTCATTTGAATTTATCTTTTCCTCTTTACTTTTCTATTTTCTCTTTCACCCCTTCTCTCCCCCCCCCCCTCTCTCTCTTCCTCTCCCTCTCTTCTCTTTTCTAAAGTATCTGTCAATTAATTTGCATTTATCTTTTCCTCTTTACTTTTCTATTTTCTCTTCCATCCCCTTCTCTCTCTCTCTCTTCTCGAAAGTATCTGTCAATTAATTTGCATTTATCTTTTCCTCTTTACTTTTCTATTTTCTCTTCCATCCCCTTCTCTCTCTCTCTCTCTTATCGAAAGTATCTGTCAATTAATTTGCATTTATCTTTCCTCTTTACTTTTCTATTTTTCTTTCATCTCTTCTCTCTCTCTCTTCTCCAAAGTATCTGTCAATTAATTAGTATTTATCTTTTCATCTTTACTTAACTATTTTTTCTTTCATCCCCTTCTCTCTCTCTCCCTCCCTCTCACCTTCCTCTGCACTTTTGATTTTTTACTTCCCTTTAGGTCTGTTATATGTTTAATTCTCTCCATTCTCCTGTATCTCTCTCCCCCTCCCTCTCTCTCCCTCTCCCTCTCTCTCCCTTTAACATCCCACATCAGATTAGTCACTTCTCTCCTTTCACCTTTGGTTCTTTCTTACAAAAAGAACAAAATATATCTACAAGTATCATTTAAGAAAGGGAAATTGGGAATAAGTAAGAAGATTTTCTTTATAGGGGATTTAATTTCATTTTGATTTGTCAATTGTGCTTCTCTGTAAGTACTTAAAGTTGAGAAAACTGTAAGGGGGACTTACAAAATGCATGTACATGTGCAACAATTGCCTCATCAAATATAAGAATCATACCTAACACCCCTAAACCCCCCTTTCAAAAAAAAAATATATATATATATATATATTATTGAACTAAATTTCTGCAGAATTTTTTTTGGTAGCACATCATATTAGCTTTGATATTAAATCCGGATGTTTCACGCATTTACATTGAATGGATCGGTATATAAGGGACTGGGCAAAAGCCTACAACTAAAACTGATAGGCTTATCGATATAAAATTCCCATACCCGACTTCCAGAGCTCAAGATTAGCTTTTAACCTAATAAGCTTAATGTATTTAATTCCAAAAGTTACATTTCCTTTCCAAATGACTTTTACCAACTTTTGTGCAAAAGATAAAGTTATTCCTGTTACCTTGCTAAGTTATTACCACAATCTTTTAATCTTGGTTTAGAGTCCTCAAAGTATACCTCCATTTTTGTTCTGGGTGAAAATAGTGTATTTAACATTCCTTTTCCTTTCACTTACTAATGCGACTTTGTTTCCTTCCTTTCCTTAATTCCATTTTGTATTCATCAAAACTTTTACAAAATGAATCAACTATTGTTTGTCGGCTATCGCCCTCCATCATTCTTTCCTCTTCTATCTCTTCAACTCGTCTTTCATCCTTCTTCTCTCCAGTGATTGGATGAAACATACTCCAATGAAATTGCTGCCCACTAAATACCCAGCTTCAAGAAATAACCTGATATGTGATACTACTACCTCATACGAAAGAAGAAGAAGAATTACCCTAACCCCCTGTCTCTGATGAATTAACAACCAGGAGTAAACATTGCAGGTGCAAATGTGGGATCATCGCCCCTCCCCCATACCTATCACCCCCCTCCCTGCCACGCCCATTTATCATGTTCATATATCTACATCTTGAGAATTTCTTTTGAAGAAGTTCGGGATTTCCCTTTTTCGGCTTTTGAGAGAAATGGACAAGATGCAGACATTCCAGCAATCAAGTGAGGTGAGATGAATATAATGATGATGATGGTGGTGGTGGTGGTGGTGGTGGGTGGTGGTGGTGGTGGTGATGATGATGATGATGATGATGATGATGATGATGAAGATGATGAAGATGATGATGGAATGATGAGATGATTCAAAGCGTTTGTATATGGTGCCATATTTCTGCAATTATAATACTGAGAGGCGAGTCATCATAACCCCCAAATGATAATACAATTTCCAGACTTTTTAAAGAACACATTCCTCCTTTTTTGAAGGGCTAATCAATTTCAGAAGCAGGCATTTTCTGATGATAATAATAACAATCAGAGAAGTAGATTAATCTAGAATTGAGAAAAAGTGAGGACAAAAAGGGGGAGAATTTGGGATTTAGAACATGTAAAAGTGCTCTACAATTGCAAGACTGGGCTTATTGGGTCAATGACTGCCAAGGGGTGCAAGAGGGCTACATGGTCCACTGGTGCCAGAAGATTGATAAAGGGGCGTAAGAGGGCTGGTAGAGGGGCACTAGAGGACTGGTAGAGGGCTGGAAGAGAGGTACAAAAGGGGTAAAAGAGAGGCACATGAGGGTTGGAAGAGAGAGGTACATGACGGTTGGAAAGGGGCAGAAGTACAGTGGAAGAGGGGTACAAGAGGGCTGAAAAGTGGCTGCAGAGGGCTGCTAGAGGGGTGTGCAAGAAGGCTGGCAGAGGGGTACAAGAGAATTTGAAGAGGGGCACACAAGAGCCGACAGAGGGTGCAAAACAACTGGTAGAGGGGCACAAGAGGGCTGGCAGAAGGGTGCAATAGGGCTGTTTAGAGGTACACTAGACGGTTGATAAAGGGGCACAACAAGAGTTGTGGAGGGATGCAAGAGGGTTAGTAGAGTTGCAAAAAGAGGCCTACGGTATAACAATGTCAAGAGTTATGGTAGAGTAGAAAAGTAGTAAATATCTACAACGTAGATAGTGGGCAATATGTTTCTCTAGTTTGTTCAAAATCTTTAGGCCCTGAACACACCTCATTTACTTTCTGAGTAATTTGACAATTTATACAAATTTTTGACCCTTCCTCCTTCTTTTTCTCTGAATATTTTCTATCAATTTGCCTTTACCTTTTCCCTTGTCTTTAATCTTTTATTTTTCTTTCACCCCCTTCTCTCTCTCTCCTCTCTCTTCCCCTCTCTCTCTCCCCTCCCTCCCCCCTCCCTCCCCCTCCCTCCCCCCTCTCTCTCTCTATGCAATAAATGTCATCTGATACCATATGAATATTTTCTCTGTGTCTTTATATGTCTCAATGTATGTTTTTTTGATGTTGATGTACTCTTTGTCCCCAGACACAGACATTCCTTTGAAAATTGAAATGTGCCTTTTCTCTCTCTCAATCCCATTCAGAAATGAAAGAAATATTGGAATAACCTTGTACGTTACACTGTGACACCAGCTGTATGCAAAGTTTAAAACATCTCTCTTTCACTGATCCCACACAATGATTCAAGTCATTTTGCCAAGTTCATTCTATAATGGGTCCAGGCTACCTCCCAATCTCTCTCTCTCTCCATCTGTCTTTCTTTCTATCTATAGATCTATCCTCTCTCTCTCTCTCTCTCTCTCTCTCCCTCTCTCTCTTACTCTCTCTCTCTTGCTCTCTCTCTTACTATATCTCTCTCTCTCTTTCTCTCTGTCTCCCTCTCTCTCTTGCTCTCTCTTTCTCTCTTGCTCTCCATCTCTCCCTTTCTCTTTTTCCATTCTATCACTCACTCCTTCTTTGATTTAATTTCAGACCACTTCCAAAATGACTCTTGTTCGAGGTAGCAGCTGCTGTAAGAAATGAAAAGAGGATAGGAGAAAGAAAGAGAAATGGAGAGAGAAGGAGACTGAGAGTGGGGAGAAAAAGATAGCGAGTATACGAGACAGAGAGAGAGAGAGAGAGAGAGAGAGAGAGAGAGAGAGAGGGGTGAGAGACAGAGAGCGATGAGAGAGACAGATAGCAAGAGATACAAAAGAAAAGGGATTGAGACACACAGAGAAATACACAGAGGGAGGGAAGACATAGAGAAACAGACAGATAGAAAAGGAGAGATAGAAAGAGAGAGAGAGAGAGAGAGAGAGAGAGAGAGATACAGAAATAAATATATGGGATATAGTAATAAGAGGAAATATAAGTTCCTTGGTCTTTTGAAACTAATACATACAATTTATGTTCTGAATTTGTTCTACACAAGAAACAAAAACCCTGTACTCTGGGTATGAATAAACATTTCAGTACCCAAAAATGTGAAGAAAAAAAAAAGGAGGAAGAAAAAGAAACGAGGGTAAGATAAAGAAATAGAGAGAGAGAGAGAGAAAGAAAGAGAGAAAGAAAGAGAGAGAGAGAGAGAGAAAAGAGAATGAGAGTCAGTGAGAGAAAGTAAGAGAGAGAGAGAGAGTGAGAGAGAGAGAGATGTTTCTGAATTGGGGAATTTGTCAGGTATCTATTGATATAATTTTTTTTCTTTACGAAAATCCATTGTATCTCGTTGAAGCTGTGGATAATACAGCACAAATTATTAGTCTTTATTTGATCTTCACTCGATTCTTCTACAAACATCTGGCCATACACAAGCCTTGTTCTTCAACAAATGAACTGGAACAAAAAAAAAAAGGGAGACCCAAAGAAAATGAGAACCCTCATGCGGCACGCGAAAAAATTGTTCTCGTTTGGTTGCTCCTTTTCATGATTTTTTTTATTTGGTGTTAAGTCTTGCAGCAGCGGAAGGAATGCCTATGAAGAATTCAGATTATATCAGCTTGCTAGTTACAGACAATCAAGCAGGTTATATACGTGGAGCCTCTCTTCTTGCAAAAAGTTTAAATTAATTCTTCCATTGGCTTGCTCGCTTCATTCCTGATTTAGTTCACTTCAAGTTGATGGTCGTACGTTTGTTCATTAATTAGTTTCTTTTACGTATTTCAGGGTTTGTTTCAAACTTTAATGAGGGCGCCGGGACTAAAGAGGATAAACACCCTGCAATAGATCGGGGGGGGGGGGGGTGTTTCACAAAGATCCTATGTTGAACTTAGCTTTAAGTTTGGCTTGAAAATTATGGAACGCCGTTAGCATCTTTGAAAATCTTTTGTCAAGGTTATTTTAAAAGACATATCAAATCATTCATATTTTCTATTATCAAGGAGATTTCATGTTCTTGATGTGGAATTTATGAAAAGTCTAAAATACTTGAATTTTGCTTTTGAATATATTTCATGTTAAGGCTACAAATTGCTCTCCATAATGTTTAAGTCTAACTTAAAGTCTTCTTCTTCCCCCCCCCCCCTCTCTCTCTCTCTCTCTCTCTTTCTCCCCATCTATCTCCTTCATCTTTCTGTTCAGTTTATAGACCAATTAAAGTTACATGTTAATATTTGGAAAAAAGTATGAAAGAAGTTTGAAATGTTCATGACTTTGGGAAAGAATATTAGAAGGACACCTCTGAAAATGTCATCAAATATAACGATAAAACATTCAACACAGGAAATTAGATGTCACTTTCCTACAAATGTTTAGTTCAATCAAGTCTTTATTCGCTCTCTCTATTAAAAAACATACAAATATTTTTTAAATAATCCAGATTATTAAAGTGCATTTTGTGCACTTTTTTTACTCATAAACAACCAAAAGAAAAAAAAAAAAAAAAGAGAAAAGGGGGTGGGGGGGGGGGGAATATTGATCCAACATTCCAGCCCAACCCGAAAACATAACCACATACACAGAGATATACAACTCTAAGAAATATCAAAATCATAGAAATTATTTGCTTAAAGTAAAGAATCATTTACCGTGCCGATTTGTTGCGGTAGATTTCAACACTGGGACAAAACCTTCAAAGAGCTTGGTCCTCTGTGGTCTATGTGGTAAACTATTGTCCCTGAGTTTAAATAAAAAATCATATGTGGACTTGCCGAGGACATATTTTGGACTGCTGAACATTGAAATGTATCTGACAATGCTCACTTTGAATTATAAAGGGTACCAGTTCACCTGTTCATGCCTATGATGTAAATTCACTCCACACTTTTACGCATGGTTTAAAGGACGAACTCTGAGCGATAAAACAATAATGTTTTCAACTAGATGAAACTAGATTTATGAATAACAGTTGTATGTTTTCAACTTATTGAAACTATAGATGAAACATTAAAGCTTTAAATGCCATCTGTACTAGTTTGGCTAGGAGGGATTATACATGTACCACCCAGGGTGGTCACTGACAGGTGGCTATCTCATCAACTCAGCTCTCAATTAAGATTTAAAAAAGAGGATCATGGGGGACCAATGGTCACCGATTGGGCATTGTTTTCTATATAGAGGGAGCAAGTAGCTACAAGTAGTACAGTGGGGCTTTAAACAAGCTGAAACCTAAAGCGTTGGGTGTGAGCCACACATATGTTTAAATGATTAACATTTCTCCCAGGAAGCATTACATTTATAAAAGATGAAACTGGTTTTTAAGCAAATTAAATTCTAAGTTTACCAATGTGTAAAATCCATAAAGCTATAATATATATGATATATCAAATTAAACCTCAGTTGAATCCAACTGAGGCCAATTGTGCCTTTGGACGGTAACCCAACTTTAAGAGTCTATTCATCAGCAGTTAATCATGCGGAGACGTGCGCTTCCTGCAGCCTGCATTCAAACCTGGCTTAACCTAGCACGTTACCAGTCACAGAGACGGCCAAGCGAGGGCTCCACAATAGAACGGACCTCGTTAACGCAGTTACACGCAACAATGATCAAAATGGCCGTGCGTTCTGGATCGGGATTCCTAAATCAGTAGCCAAACCACAAATGGGAAATAATTCCTTATCCTAATTTAGGGGACTTCCATACTTCCAACTGTGTCAAACCAAACAAGAAAGAATGCATCGCGCTAGTTCAGCTTTGAAAACTGCTTAATTTGTTTAGGTATTCTTTTTGGGCAAGGGGGTGTACCAGTGTCCCTTGCAGGTCTATGAACTGCCATGAACTTCAAAATGGATCCCCCTTTCCTTCCTCTGCTCTGTTGTAAAACAAGTTGGTGGTTAATAACCACCAAGCAAAGTGAGGAGGTTACTTGATGGTTGTGGTCTAGCAGTAAACGCAGGTTGCAAAAGTGACATGTTAATATCTCCACAGAGATGCCACCTGATGTTTTCTACTAATGATTCCGTTATATAGAACAGCAACAATAATAATAATAATATATGAGATTTGTAAGGCAACAAATTCAGTTAAAATCAAATGCTCAAGGCGCACTTGTAAAAAAAAGAAATTCAGAGAAAAGCATATGCATTATAAACAAAGGAACAGTAGTAACATAAAACATTAACAATGACAGAACAATTAATTGTATGCCATATTAAACAATGAACAGATACATTTTAAGAATATTTACAAACATTCAACTGATCAGCAATTATGAATCTCTTGTGGGAGAGTATTCCACAGCAAAGGCCCTACATCAGCAAAAGATCTCGACCCCCCCCCCATTTCAAAATATTCATGAATTATTCATAAATAAATAACTAAATGAAAGCTAAAATTGTCAAATACCCTACAATTTTTTTTCTTTTTTGCAGTGTATTGTGATGCAATGTCTTTCTGTTGAGAGAATTACAGGTTTTTATTCTTACCATTTCTGGCTCCAGACGAAAAAAAAGATAAGCTCCAAAGGTTCCCATCATCTGACAAAGGGCTGAATGTTAAGCTGTTGAAAATATTTATAAAAAAAGAACAAAACCATGATTTGTACATCTGCATTGTGAGTATGAGGAAATTTATAGTCATGTATATATAATTTTTTTTTTTTTTCTGATATTTTAAAAATTTCTAACTCAAGAATATTTTGAAATATGAGGTAAGGTAAATAGCTAGATAAGATGACAGAATTCAATGTAATAAAGGTTTCATAGTAAAGAAATTTGACACGTCCCTGTTTTATTCTTTTATGCTAGAAAGAGGTATCACGGTCTAGTGGTTCGTTCACTTGGCTCTTAAGCCAAGGGTTGAGGGTTCAAATCCCAGCCTGGCACTAATGTCCTTTTATCAATTCATTAATCCACATGTGCCACTCTCCACCAAGGTATAAATGGGTACCTGCATTTGCTGGGGTAATAATAATTGCAGGGTTCTCAGAAAGAAAAGCATTGATGCTGATGAGGCTCTCCTAGATAAGCAACATTGTACTTATCATTTAAAAAAACAGTCAGATATATGTTTTCTGAATAGTTTGTGTTTTCATGCATATCTGACTGATCAAAAGCACC